>JAOTOM010004269.1:0-37500 GCA_034440615.1 Ashinkailepas kermadecensis
GATGGACGATCTCAGTGGGTACGAAGTGGATGTCGATGAAAGGTGCAGTAGTATATGTTTTTTAATTAATGCAGTGGTTTTGACCTAAAATCGTTATGAATATTTTCTTTTCAATTTATTTAAATCGCCCCCAAGTGGCGTTGAAACGCTGTAATCACAACAATAGAAAATTCCCGATGGACGATCTCAGTAATTACTGCACCGATTTTCATGAAAATGGCTCTAAAATAAACTCGAGCATCGATTTTGGGCCATTGAGTCACTTTCAGCCGATATAATTAAGTAAAAAGCCATGAAATGAGGGATTGAAATTCGAGATTGCCCAAGGGATGATCTACAAAAAGGTAATTTACAGAATTGCGCCAAACACACACTAATTAATATCTTTTCACCGTATTAGATCAGTTGCGGCAGTTAAGAGAAAAATTAGCATATGAAATAGATCTCTTAACACGGAAGTCAGTACAACCGTGAACCAAGCTTTCAGTCATCCTATAAATATATCGCCCATCTCTAATTGAATTTTGTTGTAACCCGTCTCTAATTGGATTGTGATGTGATGGATTTCTACATTTCATGTTATTTTTCTCTGAACTGCCTCAGCTAATCTAATAGGGTAAAAAGACATTGATCAGTGTGTATTTGGCTCAATTCTGTAATCTTATTTTCGTAGATCGTCTATCGGAAAATCTCGAATTTCAATCCTTCATTTCATGGCCTTTACATATTTATATAGGCTGGAAATGACTAAAATGACCCAAAATCGATGTCGAAGTTTATTTTAAAGACATTTTCATGAAAATCGGTGCAGTAGTTACTGAGATCGTCCATCGGGCATTTTCTATTGTCGTGATTACAGCGTTTCAACGTCATTTGGGGGCAATTTAAAGACATTTGAAGGAAAATATTCAGTACGGTTGTAGGTCAAAACCACTACATTAATTAAAAAGACACGTATTACTGAACGTTTCATCGACATCCACTTCGTAATTACTGAGATCGTCCATCGGGCAAAAAAGTGGCCATTATAGACCCTCCCCATAAAATGTATGCATCAACATAACCATTGATGAACACATGTCCGTGCAATTATGGCCTAAAAATATATAAAGGGCGTCGTATTTATAAAACGTATCCATGAATTAAACAGTGCGGAAAAGTTGACTCAAGGAACGCATACAAAAATTGAATCTGAACGTTTATAATTCTGAGTTTCTAGGATTAGGTCCACGTCCACACCAGTTCCAGTGTGTGTGTGTGTGTGTGAGAGAGAGAGAGAGAGAGAGAGAGAGAGAGAGAGAGAGAGAGAGAGTGTGTGTGTGTGTGTGTGTGCGTGTGTGTGTGTATGTCATTCTCCTAAATCACGGTATCACCATTCGTTCGCGCAATTAGCGTTATTCCCATATTCTTAGCCAACAACATAACGAGCCTTGAATCTTCGAACTGGCCCAGGAATCTAGGAATGCTGTCTTGTGCCTATTCACTATTCTGGCTTACGAGTGAAGCCTTATAAAACGCTCATGCCTTGTCCGGCCACCATAGGTGACATTTCATACCTGTTTGGATAGGCCCGATTTTCTGCATTGCTAAGTTGAGCTAATCTCGCTACTGGAGATCTCTCACGAAGCCAGGATGGTTCAAGTCCATGTTTTCAAGACATTAGGAGGAGAGACGAGAGAGTACCTAGGTGGATTTTCTTCCATGTAGCGTCATATCCATAGGATTAATGTTAAGTTTCACTAAGTTTGGAGGGACGCGTCCCCCGTTCCGCACCGTGGCGACGTTCATGCACTAAGGGCGGCGGAATTCCGCTTGGCCAGGGGAGGAAAGTGAAGCTCATCCCAGAGTCAATATTTACCATGCAACGCCACGCGGTTAATGCTAAAATTCACAAACTTCGGAACCAACTGCCCCTTCCCTCTGCCCCCCCCTCCCCAATACGACGCCCCTGCCCATGCACATGGCATTCAAGCATTGCAATACCCATAAGCTTCCTGTGATATGCTGAGCATGTGGTTAAGCTGATTTAATTAGGCATCGCGCAAGTTCAATTAGGCACTTTTGCATCCATTTAATATTCATCGTGCGAGATGTAAAACGGGTGACAAGAAAACGGCTTCCGGGCGCCCAATACCCTCACGTCTCGGGCCGGTTGCACCTGGGCCGGGCCCAGCAGTTTTGCAACGTGCGTTGTAGAATACACAGTGCTAACAGAACATATCACACCTAAGGCTGGCATCAATGAATGCAACACCCTGCGAAGTACGTGCATTTCTGATGTGAAGCAATAGGCGTCCCTGGATATACTTACTCTTTAGCATCGACCATCACTGAACTAGCAATCGGCATTGACGGTTCGACGCCTTCCGTCCTCGTGTCCGACCTCTTTGCACACACTGCCACGATAACAACCAAACATATCACGCACCACGCGAATGATGCAACCAATATGACCGGGTACATGTTAAACATGGCTTAGTTTTACTGATTATGTTTGTTCGCAAAAGTATGTTCGGATAGCCATGCATCCAATCGCAAAACTTGGATGGATATGAGAAGATGACTCAATCCCACACCAGGTTACCGGTGTCGTTTTCCTCTTCACTTCCTTTGGTGTATGATGCAGGATACAAACTGACGCGGGTATTTGCTCTTGAAATGTTTGATTTTTTAAACCTATGCTCAAAATCTATTCAAAATACGCACATGAACAATTTGTGGCCGGAACGTGAACCTTAACATCCAAGCACCTCGCCGGTAGAAGATTCAGCTTTCCATAGAGTTCAGTATCAACGTCATGCAATGCAATTTGTGAACCTCATCGTTAACCGTACGGCTCTCTTGTTTCAGAACTGAACGTCCTATCTCTCTGAACAAGTGGCATTCAGTCAAGATGACTCGCTTCGACAGGGACGGGTCCTTGCAAGTCGACAACGATACCATCGTTCGGGGATCAGCGCCAGGACACTTGAACGAGCTCAATCTTGATCTACCTCTATACGTTGGAGGTGTTGAGTAAGTGCTGGCTATATGCTTGCTTGCCCTTGATATATGTTATAAAGACATCAAATTCCTTGCTATGTCTTGACCAATTGCGGCATTTCAAGTTCGCCGAACTAAAATCACCGAGGCTGCATCATAATATTGTTTGTTCTCGACATGCTTCCTACTAGAATTGACTCTTTTTTTATACAACGAAGAATGGCTCTTAGATGCTCCTGGGTTTTAGACATTGCGTGTAAAGAAAGCATACGACCTTCAATATACCAGGAGGTGCTTGCATCAAAAGTAACGTTAAGGATTATACTTTATTAGGTATCATTTTGGCAGGGGCCATCGTCAGGAGTGAGTTCAGTATCAACGAGAATTGACTCAGTTTGTATTCAGTTTTTCTCTCTCAATCTGCACTTCTGTCAACGCATTTCGTCAGATTACACTTCTGGGTGTACTGTTTGCTCGCGTAAATACCATTAAAACTTGTTTTTCATCCGAATCCCGCTACTGGCCAGCTCATTTTTAAGACTAAACGCTGGTGTGGACGCATTTAATGACACTCTACTTCCATATCGCATGGCTGCTCCTTCCCACATTTATTCTCAGTTGGAGGGCTGCTACTGATAGCTTTTTACTTGTATGTTCATGCCTGTCTGATATGTGTATGCGCGGTAGTATATTTATGTAACTTTTCGTCAAATTTGCCTGTATGATACCACAACTACGAATGTGTGCTGTTTTCTTCGTATGTATACTGACTTCGTCAGTGATTGCAGTTTCCCGTTTGCGATTAGTCAAATAGCACCGTGAATGTCGGTATAAAGCTCTGTGTTAACTAGCCGGGCGGATACCTCGGTGGATAGAGCGATGGACTGCAAACGTCTCCTCATCTTGGCACAAGGGTGGAGTCGCTTCACGTGCTCGCTATGTAAGCCCCCGGCTGGGATGGCCAGTTGGCAGCTGGCCAGGCAAGGTCGGAGGTGCAGGCTGTGCCCGTCCGTGGCGGTTATGTGGGTGCGTTAAACTCTCGGTCAAAATTGTATCATAGACTGGTATTCTTCGATCGGGAGGTGGATTCGGGGTTTGTGTTTGTGTTTGTGTTTGTGTTTGTGATTCGGGGTTAGTGCGGCAAGCTTGCGCTTAGCACGGACTCCGATTCTGCAAAGCCTCTCCAACAACTTTTTTTAATACTATTATAGGTGGTATTAATACATGGTAGTACATGGTAAATGGTATAGTACATCAATAGGACATGGTATTATACATACTGACTCTCAATGCATGTATTGCAGCTCTCCATTCGTGGCCAGCACGTCTTTCGAGCTTCCTCGAGGTCTAGACGGAGCAGTGCAGGCCATCGCCATCAATGGAGTGTTCATGCGGGACTTGATGGGTCAGGCTGCGTTCTCCAGCAAAATCACCAGGTCAGGCCCCTATCGAATACTTGCGACGCGCGTGGTGTGCGAGTGGTGTGCGAGTGGTGTGCGAGTGTTCGACAAGCAAGCTTCGACCGAGAAGTGAGGTATGAACAGACAGACAGACAGACAGACAGACAGACAGACAGACAGACAGACAGACAGACAGACAGACAGACAGACAGACAGACAGACAGACAGACAGACAGACAGACAGACAGACAGACAGACAGACAGACAGACAGACAGACAGACAGACAGACAGACAGACAGACAGACAGACAGACAGACAGACAGACAGACAGACAGACAGACAGACAGACAGACAGACAGACAGACAGACAGACAGACAGACAGACAGACAGACAGACAGACAGACAGACAGACAGACAGACAGACAGACAGACAGACAGACAGACAGACAGACAGACAGACAGACAGACAGACAGACAGACAGACAGACAGACAGACAGACAGACAGACAGACAGACAGACAGACAGACAGACAGACAGACAGACAGACAGACAGACAGACAGACAGACAGACAGACAGACAGACAGACAGACAGACAGACAGACAGACAGACAGACAGACAGACAGACAGACAGACAGACAGACAGACAGACAGACAGACAGACAGACAGACAGACAGACAGACAGACAGACAGACAGACAGACAGACAGACAGACAGACAGACAGACAGACAGACAGACAGACAGACAGACAGACAGACAGACAGACAGACAGACAGACGGACAGACAGACAGACAGACAGACAGACAGACAGACAGACAGACAGACAGACAGACAGACAGACAGACAGACAGACAGACAGACAGACAGACAGACAGACAGACAGACAGACAGACAGACAGACAGACAGACAGACGGACAGACAGACAGACAGACAGACAGACAGACAGACAGACAGACAGACAGACAGACAGACAGACAGACAGACAGACAGACAGACAGACAGACAGACAGACAGACAGACAGACAGACAGACAGACAGACAGACAGACAGACAGACAGACAGACAGACAGACAGACAGACAGACAGACAGACAGACAGACAGACAGACAGACGGACAGACGGACAGACGGACAGACGGACAGACGGACGGACGGACGGACGGACGGACGGACGGACGGACGGACGGACGGACGGACGGACGGACTGACGGACGGACGGACGGACGGACGGACGGACGGACGGACGGACGACGGACGACGGACGGACGGACGGACGGACAGACGGACAGACGGACAGACGGACAGACGGACGGACGGACGGACGGACGGACGGACGGACGGACGGACGGACGGACGGACGGACGGACGGACGGACGGACGGACGGACGGACGGACGGACGGAC
Source organism: Ashinkailepas kermadecensis (assembly GCA_034440615.1). Lineage (NCBI taxonomy): Eukaryota > Metazoa > Arthropoda > Thecostraca > Neolepadidae > Ashinkailepas > Ashinkailepas kermadecensis. Next base: position 5,791 of record JAOTOM010004269.1, read on the forward strand.
GGACGGACGGACGGACGGACGGACGGACGGACGGACGGACGGACGGACGGACGGACGGACGGACGGACGGACGGACGGACGGACGGACGGACGGACGGACGGATGGACGGACGGACGGACGGACGGACGGACGGACGGACGGACGGACGGACGGACGGACGGACGGACGGACGGACGGACGGACGGACGGACGGACGGACGGACGGACGGACGGACGGACGGACGGACGGACGGACGGACGGACGGACGGACGGACGGACGGACGGACGGACGGACGGACGGACGGACGGACGGACGGACGGACGGACGGACGGACGGACGGACGGACGGACGGACGGACGGACGGACGGACGGACGGACGGACGGACGGACGGACGGACGGACGGACGGACGGACGGACGGACGGACGGACGGACGGACGGACGGACGGACGGACGGACGGACGGACGGACGGACGGACGGACGGACGGACGGACGGACGGACGGACGGACGGACGGACGGACGGACGGACGGACGGACGGACGGACGGACGGACGGACGGACGGACGGACGGACGGACGGACGGACGGACGGACGGACGGACGGACGGACGGACGGACGGACGGACGGACGGACGGACGGACGGACGGACGGACGGACGGACGGACGGACGGACGGACGGACGGACGGACGGACGGACGGACGGACGGACGGACGGACGGACGGACGGACGGACGGACGGACGGACGGACGGACGGACGGACGGACGGACGGACGGACGGACGGACGGACGGACGGACGGACGGACGGACGGACGGACGGACGGACGGACGGACGGACGGACGGACGGACGGACGGACGGACGGACGGACGGACGGACGGACGGACGGACGGACGGACGGACGGACGGACGGACGGACGGACGGACGGACGGACGGACGGACGGACGGACGGACGGACGGACGGACGGACGGACGGACGGACGGACGGACGGACGGACGGACGGACGGACGGACGGACGGACGGACGGACGGACGGACGGACGGACGGACGGGTTTGACTACAGTTGGTATACCATAAAATCATACATGCCTGGTACCATATTACCTGAGGGTGCACTTTTCAATTCACGCTACAAGTTCTGCATGTTTGTTCATCTCTGTATGTGGGTTGATATGCAATGGTTGATGGGTTGATATGCATTACAAGGCACAACTACAGGTACTCGATGAGCGACGGACAGAGGCGGGCTATGGTTCTCTCATGGGCAAGGCACAGGGTCCGGCGCCAAACTTACGGGCCGACCTCCACTGTGCCCTCACAACAACCCTGGAAGGCCTTATTCATACCTTAGGAGACCCTTATTGCCTTCAATTTTCGTGGAAATATAGGGATTTCAGAAAACAACAAAGCATCCCTCAATACTTCGCAGTGCGCGTTCGAATTTGGGTACAGGTGCGTTTGAATTCCGATGCTGGCTCCATATTCGGCACAGGAACAAGACTGTGGAAATAATACCTACAATTTGGCATATATGCATTGAAAAAAAATTCAATAGAGCCAAAATTGGTTGCAACCTTGCTGAAATCTGGACCACAGGCGAAGTTGTTTTGCCAATCTGTCGCTAAAATGTATTATGCCGAATTGTCGAATTAGCATAGGTGTCACGCTCATTCACTTTTTTTGTCTCACTGCGCTTCCCGCTCACTTCACGCTTCATACATACCCTCAGCTCGCCCCCCCCCCCATCGAGCTGAAACTACTCCACCCTCCCAACAAAGGCTCGATCATGCTAAACAATACGGGTAGCACAAAATATCACGGAGAATGCGTGGCACATGGATGTTCCAACCTCATCACACATACAGCTTCACCGATCTTGTCAGACCTACTACTCCCATGATGTTACTACATCTACGGCCGCCCTCGCCCTTGCCCCATCTACCTTCGTCCCCGTCCTTTCCCCATCTACCATCGCCCCCGCCCTTTCCCCATCTACCGCCGCCACTGTCCTTGCCTCATATACCGCCACCCTCGCCCTTACCCCACCTACCGCCGCCTCTACCTTTCCTCATTTACCTCTTCTCATCCCCATCATATGTATTGCTCCCGACCTTATTGCATCCAGCGAACGCACGACCTTGCTGAGTTAGCTGCCAGCAGGTGGTTCAATAAGACCTGATCCAGTGTAATGGGGAACTGGCTATGGCAGATGAGAGCATGGCCATTGTCGAGCGATTAGAACACCGTCTTTTCCGGCCAGAAGAGACCAGCGCTGGCGAACGTTCCACCAAGCGAGCTGTGCGGACATACTTCGCAAGTGTGGCTCTCACAAAAATATTAGCGAAGCTCGTTCTTGTCTGCGACAATCTTATAATGCGGATATCTGCGTCTTGAGATACTCCTGGTATCCATGACGCATTGGTTTCTATTTTGATGAGGAATGGTGGCGCATTTCTTCGAAATGAAAACGCATAGTTTTTGAGTTCATGTTATGTTTCGCTAACCGCCCTGTATTTGCGATAACGGGCGTAATTGACCATTATCAATGAGTAATGGGTGCTAGAAGAATGGCTTCGATCAATGGTCAAAATCACGCTAATCGCCGGAGCAGTAAATGTAGGTGACGTGAAACCCGCAACACCCATCCCAGAATACAAGTCGTTGCACTTCGTGTCAAAGTTATCAATTCATTTCGATCACGGTCGTAGCATTCTAAATGTACTGAAAGCCTCAAGTTGTGGGCAAACTTGTAGCGGCGCGATATTCGTACCCTGCAGTGACATATTGGGCCACTCCGTTTCAGATATGATTCAGATGTTCTCAGAATGTGGCAGTGTGTCGTTGCAGATCAGTGCACAGTTAGCTGGTACGTGACGGTGGCGCGAAGTTAGGATGCCCTCTAGCCGGACCAGAGGGTCGGCTGCATTGGCCACAATCCGGCCAATGGGACGACTGAAGACTGATTTAGCCACGATTCCAGCTTGTAGCCAGAAAATCGAAGTGGTTCCAGTGCAATAAGCGCGATGTTTGTTCAAGGGTAGGGTTGATTATCAACAGAAAACCTGAACCGCTTGGTGAGATTCATTTGCACCATATGTTCGCCTACTGTTGCACCATATGTTCGCATACTTGATGCGAACCTGCTGAAATACCAAGTACGACACTGGTCTCGGCATTGATGCACTCGCATAGCAGTGAACCGTGTAACAATGAGCAATTTCACCACTGCTTTTTATAAAAGCTCGTGACGACGAACAACAAACAGAAGAAACCGACTGTTCATGTGAGTTTTTTTTCATTTAGAAGTTTTTTTAAACGTCCAGTATGACAATTGATCTCCGAGCAAGCCTTACTGACAGTGAGTTGGGAACAATATCTGCATCACAAACACACACAAATGGTGCGTCGGCACTGAGCTCGAGCAACGGCGCGCAACACTGTTGCTGACAGTGAGTTGCTACACGTAATGTCTAACACAAACACTGCGAAAACGGCGCGCCGGCGGCGGCGCCAGCGCAACGACGCACTACCGGATGACATAGTCGCGAGCGGAGACGGGAACGTTGCATCTCGTCTCTTGTCCAACATCTGAGGAAGTTGTCGGTGACGCGGAACATGCGACGATGCAGATGAGCGCTCTCTAGCACCACCTCTATCTCCACGAGCACATGATGTGTCACCGGAACGGTCGGATCTTGTACCGACAAACAGCAAGGACTGCCCTGATTTGTTCGAAGCCTTTCCAGTACACTGACTGGACATGTTCTGCCGCACAACTCGCACTGCTTTCGTCGGCACGCGTCCATCATCACCAATGCCCGGCACGAAGCGCCGAATGTGCATGAAAAGGGTGCGTGCGTCACGGGCGAATTCTGGGCTGAGAACGCAGCGCGCCGGCACGGCTGCAGTCAGGGCTTCTCGGCCGCCGTGGCCGCTCGATACAAGTGTGCTTGTTTGTCGACGCGTCGGTGTCGTAAATGCGACACGCAGCGTCACGGTGCTCCGGAGGAGCCGCCTCGTCCGACATCACCGTGTCGGCGCCGGTACGCAACAGCCGGCTGACTTGTCGCAGTGTCGCGCCGGACGATGAATGCGCGTCTGTGGAGCGCTGCGGTCTCTGGTCTTTGTGTTAATTTCGCCCTTGTGCTAATTTCGCCCCTGTGCTAATTTCGCCCCTGTGCTAATTTCGCCCTCGAAACTGCGTGAAGCGAGGGACGATTGTCGCCACTGCCTAGAAGCGCAATTTTTGTTTAATTCGAAGGAATTTGAGCATGAACGAGCTGTGTGTTCATATTTTGCCAAAACAATCGAAGCCTGAATGTTGGCTGGAACAATAGTCAGTTGGTCTGGACCTAGCTAGTGGTGCGTGCTATCGGTGGCATGTACGCCCAATGTCCAACCCTAGTCTGGACCCGCACTACCCTCTTGTTCTTGTGTATAACCACCTTCACTGTTGTCGGAATGTAATTATGTCCCCTGATGTATAATCCTTTTCCGGATTATTACCTCAGGCATGCTTGATTTGGGTCAACACAGTTTATTATGCAGTCAATACAGTCAACACAGGTTATTACAGTTCCGCTGTACAATGGACCCTTTTCAAACTGAACGCGAAATTGGCAAACGATATATAATCTTGAACATCGACGCATCTGTAGATACATACATTATGCGTCTTACTTGTGCATTTGTGCACCAGTGTACACAGGGTCTTCCCCGTAGCGCAACGCCCATTTAATCATCTTTAATTCTCATTTGGCGTATTTTGCAGGCTGCGTTTTCGGATGTTGTTCTTGTCCATCTTTTAGAATCTCCGGTGTAAATCCAGCTCATTTGTGATGTACAAATTCAGCTCATTTGTGATGCACACATTCAGCTCATTAGTGATGCACACATTCAGCTCATTTGTAATGCACACATTCAGCTCATTTGTGATGCACACATTCAGCTCATTAGTGATGCACACATTCAGCTCATTAGTGATGCACACATTCAGGTCATTTGTGATGCACACATTCAGCTCATTTGTGATGCACACATTCAGCTCATTTGTGATGCACACATTCAGCTCATTTGTGATTCACACATTCAGCTCATTTGTGATTCACACATTCAGCTCATTTGTAATGCACACATTCAGCTCATTAGTGATGCACACATTCTGCTCATTTGTGATGCGCACATTCAGCTCATTTGTGATGCACACATTCAGCTCATTTGTGATGCACACACTCAGCTCATGTGTGATGCACATTCAGCTCATTTGTGATGCACACATTCAGCTCATTTGTGATGCACACATTCAGCTCATTTGTGATGCACACATTCAGCTCATTTATAATGCACACATTCAGCTCATTTGTGATGCACACATTCAGCTCATTTGTGATGCACACATTCAGCTCATTAGTGATGCACACATTCAGCTCATTTGTAATGCACACATTCAGCTCATTTGTAATGCACATACTCAGCTCATTTGTGATGTACACATTCAGCTCATTTGTGATGCACACATTCAGCTCATTAGTGATGTACACATTCAGCTCATTTGTAATGCACACACTCAGCTCATTTGTGATGTACACATTCAGCTCATTTGTATTGCACACATTCAGTTCATTTATGATGCACACATTCAGCTCATTTGTGATTCACACATTCAGCTCATTTGTAATGCACACATTCAGTTCATTTATGATGCACACATTCAGCTCATTTGTGATGCACACACTCAGCTCATTTGTGATGCACATTCAGCTCATTTGTGATGCACACATTCAGCTCATTTGTGATGCACATTCAGCTCATTAGTGATGCACACATTCAGCTCATTTGTAATGCACACATTCAGCTCATTTATGATGCACACATTCAGCTCATTTGTGATGCACACATTCAGCTCATTTGTGATGCACACATTCAGCTCATTTGTGATGCACACAGCGCATGCTAACTGCATAGCCGCGACAGTCGATTCTGCCTCCAGTCTAAATCACAAACTAAAGCGCAGACGTTCGGGGGCACCGGTCTGTTTGCTACATTAGCCGAGAGATACTTCGATTTTGTATTGCTAGGTTATGCTCGGAAAATGTCCGTAGTAACTTTGAACAACGTATTATGTACCGATATTCAAGGGTGTCACCACCTTCAGTTTCCAGGTGAGGTTCAATTCTAGAGGCGCAGGGACGATTTTCAACTGAGAGGAGCAAGGCGATGACCGTCTGTGTGAGCCTGGTGTTTTAAATGCTGAGAACAATCGTGATTTTCACTATGCATCTTGAATGCTTCTAGAAAGCATTCCAAGCGCTTGGGTGATCATAGGTTTAGATCAGTTGTTCTTTTTCGTCACTTCATTCCTGAGAACGCTGAAGGGTGCGAGTTACTAGCACGCATCTTATGGCTGACGTCTGTGTCAGTTTCTGAACATGAGGACTGCGGTGATGTATCTTCTTAGCCTTCGCCGAGCCGATCAATAAATCCGCCTTAGCCGAGCCGATCAGTAAATCCACCTTCGCCTAGTTGGTGAGTAAATCGACCTTCGTCGAGCCGGTCAGTAAATTCACCTTCGCCGGTCCAGTCAGCAAATTCACCTTTGCCGATCCGGTCAGTAAATCGACCTTCGCCGAGCTGGTCAGTAAATCCACCTTCGCCGGGCCGAGATGAGCTATTGAAAGCCCTTCCCTCACTCTAGCTTCCGATCTACGTACGCTAGGATAAAATGCAAAATACCATTTGAAAGATGTGGTCATGGAAAACCCGATGCATGCTCTATATTTTCTTTTTGACCGAAAGTGAGGCCGCCAGAGGTCATATTAGTTCACCATATTAGGTGACTAAAGTCCTTGGAAATCGCTATGAAAATCCGTTTGCTTTATTTCCACATTATTTTATTAAAGAATTAACACAGACTAGTGTAATTATATTGATCATAGTGAAAAAGAGCCAGGACTCGCACACATCTGTGATGCGACGGGGAAGGTCAGGTCGGGTCAAAATCAGGCTTGAAAACTAGCTTTCGACTACGCATGTTAAAGACACGGGGAAAGTGTCATTTGCAGGCCACTATGACCTAGAGCTCGCATCGTATCTTATTACTTCATTTTCGGTCATGCTGAGATTCCCAATAGTCATAGTATGTCAGCCCAGTGACATGACCTTCACCTTGGGGAACAATCTGGAAAGTATCAATATATATGCCTCGGGTCCTTTCAACAGAACCATTCAAGGAAGTTGCTTGTATCTGGTTGCATTTTGATATGCTTGTATCTCACATCGGAAGCTCCTTAGGTCAAGTCAGTTCACGCCCTGCGGTCAGGTCAAATACGTTTAAGCTCGAATAAATGCGGAACATTACTTTTTTAAGTATAAACGTTTCGTTCCGAGAAGACCTGATATGATGCTGAATAATTGTCGTTAACTGCATAGGATCTTAGCTCGTGATCTTAAACGTGATCTCGGGGTCACGCTGGGACAAATGTATATATTGATAAACATGGTATGTTCAGCCTTCGCCTAAGCATACACTGCTCTGAAAGTAATTCGAAGGAAATATATAATTCAAGTCACATCAGATCAAATCACACCACATCAGGTTATCTCAGGTCATTCGTTGGCAATATTATGCAATTGCAACATTATGTTATGACATTATGAACAGCAATATTATGTATCAGATGGCATTGTACATAACATACGTAAGTGACCTGACCTAGTACATTGACATTTGACGCATAATTTAGTCCAGAATGTTTATTTCATGCTCCTTATCATTTTTGGCGTGAACATCCACTTCCAATTTGAATTTTCCCACACAATGGTTGGTTATTGGTTTTACGACACGTCGACCGTTGAGTCATATAGCGTCGCCAATCTCTCACGCCGATTGGTCGCGGGCGAAGAGTAGCGACAGGTGAGACTCGAACCCACAACCTTTCGATTGTGAGACGAGCATCTTACCCCTAGACCACTCGTCCCCCGATCCCACACAATTCAGTTAACAAACATGCAAATTGCCCTGGCCTCTGTTCAGTATGGGAAAATTAGACTCATGCTCACAATTGACAAACCGATTTCACAAAAACTTATATATTTATACCATGAGCCATCTTCAGTCCGGATCTCAATGGCTTCAGGCTAAGAGCTTAAGGCCATGAGGCTAATGTATGCCGCACTTGTCAGAATGCTGCTCATACATTTAACGACCTTAAAAACCGTCTGATCTCTGTTCGGGAACCTCGGCCATAATGAATATTTTCAGATAGATGTTCGGCTTGATGAAGGACAGCATCATCTGAGCTTTGTGCTTATCTGTTGCACTTACTCCGAATGGCGGCACCTTGAAGGTTTCGGAATATCCCTCACTTTCATCTGTTCCGGGTCAATGACCTTTGATTATCTGAACCTAAAATTCTTACGAAATGTGCAGAAGAGGTGCATAAAAAGCTATCAGAAATATCGTGTCTACGGCGATTCATTCGGCCGCTACCACGGCAAAACCCGAGGGGATGGCACTCGAGAGCCCTCCCACCGACCCAGCGAAGGTTAAAGTTGGTCAGTGTCCCAGGTGGGGTCACACCCCACCAAAGAAAGTCTCAGGGTGGTCCGGACCCAGGGACCGCGACGGTGGTAACTATTTCGTTAGACCATGGTTAGCCTTGCCTATTAGTTAGGCCATGGTTCCTCATTCGACATCAGCGGCATTTGTAGCCCGCCCCTATTAACATTCTGTAATCAGTTCACTGTTGCTTTGCGAACCCCGTGACAAGCTTGGAGGACACTTGCCTCTCCTGACGGTATTGATGCCCCTGAGAGTATTGATGGCCAGTGTTCCGGGTTCTCTGTACGTGGTGTCTTTTTGTCATGCTGCCGCGTTCATTATCGACACGATGCGGTACAGCACACGTGGTGTGATATGCATCGGAGATGTGCAGTGCAGCATTTGTGTTGTGCGGTACAGCATCAGTGATGCGGGTTACAACATCAGTGTGAGCAGTGAGCACTGAGCAGCTCAACGTCAGAGATTCGCGGCACAGCATCAGCGTTATGCGGTACAGCATCCGGGATGTGCCGCACAGCATGAGTGTTGTGCGGAACAGCATGAACGACGGGCACTTACCCCGTTTACACGAGTCTTCCGATTAGGTTTGACAGTAAACGTAATTCCGTTCCAACTAAAATCCCAACGGCTCGAAAGCGTTTAGATGAGCAAACGTGAGTTTTCCGTTCACTTTGCGGAATTCTCATGCTGCCAAACTAACGGAAGTTTAAACGGAATTTACATTGATGGCGCAGCGCGGCAAATATTCATAATTTAATGTGCCAGTGTTGATAGGCATATTGCTGTGGCGTGTCGTATTACGTCGATTTCAACCTTTTTACCAAGCAGTCAGATCTTCGGTCCAAAAAGGTCCTATAGTGTTATCAGCTACTGTTTCTCTTTATCAAGCTGAAGGGGCGATTTCATCAGTTATTCTGGTTGCTAACATATAATTCGTTTCATATAAGTGGATCAGACTCGGGGCGAATTTGTGCTGTCATCTGCCCTGCTGACTGTAATATTTGCATATATACAGGTAAAAGCAACGAGAGAAGCATTGTTTAAGAGTGTTGAGATGTTGAGACGTTCAAGAAGGAGCAGGGACGTCGCCAAATCCCAAGGAGAAAGGCTTTACTGCTGGCTCTGTTTCTCCAGATAAATTGTAGACCAAATGCGAGAAGAGTGCGGATGCTGCCTCGTAGAAAGCTGTGGTTCAAGGAGGAAGTTTTTATGATGTGGGATGATAGTAGATGGCTGGAAAACTTCAGAATTACAAAGACCTCATTCATGAAGCTTGTGAATTTACTGCAAGGAAAGCTTGAACCATGTCAAGATGCAATCAGAGAGCCTATTCCACTTGAACAGAGGATTGCGATGGCATTGTATAGTCTTGGAAGCAGCATGGAATACAGGGTCACTGCAAACCAATTTGGCTGCCATAAATCAAAAGTATGTATGGACTGTGGAATGCTTGAAAAGATGGGATCTTTCTGGATTGGTGGGATCCATAACATCACCCTCTCCAGAAAATTATCCTATCATTTGTATCATTTGGAGGTTGGATGGTGTTGTTTGACAATTAACTGTTCACTGATCAAGTGCTCAAGATTCACTGCAAAGCACAAACCGCCAGTTTTATGCCAGATTGGAAGGCTAATATCCTCGGTATTCAATTGCCCAAACATTGTCTCCTACACCCAGGATTGCAAAGCACTAACCCAACCCTGGTAAAGGGTTGGGTTAGTGCTAATACCGCCCCGGTACACTAATACCGCCCCGGTAGCTCAGTTGGTTAGAGCGCTGGCCTGCTCTGGTCTCCCCTGTCCTGGCAACGCAGGGTTCGAGCCGCTTCGCGCGCTCGCATTTAGCCCCCGGCTGGGAGGGTCAGTTGGCAGCTGGCCCGATAAGGCCGGGGACGAGCTACCGGGCGGCCGTGTCGGTGCATTGACGGCACGTTAAACTTTCGGTCAAAATTCTGCCGTTGAACTGGAATTAATTGATCGGGTGGTGGGGCCAGGGTCCACGCAACAAGCTCTGCTTAGCAATAGGACCCTGGTTCATAAAGCCGCCCCAACAAGAACTCGGATTAAATTTATTTAAAAAAAAAGAAAAAAAGAAAAAAAAGCTAGGTTTGTGATCCATGGAGTTTAGGCTAGGCCCAGTTAGGTAAGGTTTGGAGTTTCCATTGTTGGACTATTTGCCATAAATTATAATATGTGAAGATCATAATTTTCTCCAATACTACAAAATCTGTAGAAATTGGTGTGATGCCACACCTGTAGCACAATTATCTATATTTTGGTCTTAGTTACCATTAAAAATATAAATTTGAAGGTTTCCCAGATTGGATGCTTCTTTCAAAAATATTGCTGGGGTGGTGTGGTTGCAGCCAGTTTAGGAAAGCTGCATGTTATAAAATCATAAGTCATAAAGTGTTTAGACTTAAGATGAGCCACAAGGGCCCATCCAGTTAAGTCTGTAAATGGAAGATACCATAAGCCTGGTGAAAAAACATGACAATGAACCGTGTTAAAATATTGATTTCTCATTAGGTGTGAGATATGAAAATGAGAACAGTAGGATGTCAAAATCGCCATGGATGTAATGCTATATACAATGTTGCTAAGTCCTGCAAACCCAGTTTTGAGACAATTGCACACATATGACTGTGCCTGCTGTCCGTGTTTTGAGAAGTACTTAAGTTGGGGCATTATAGATTGTTACTGTATAACATAGCACATCATAGATAATCCCTTCGCCTGGAATTGCACTACAGGATATTCGTTATCACGATCCATGATCTGTCATGGTAAGCAAAAGCATTATCTACTAAGAAAAAAAGTTATGTGGGAGAAGAGGGGGGGGGGGTCCAAACACTTCAGACATCATGCAACAAATAGCTCTACTGCTGCTTCTGTATGGCCGAACCAGTAATTGTACTGTGTTTACTGAACACAGAAATGAACAAGCTATCCATATTGAAACAGTTCCTTTTGATGAAAATCCTCTAACCACTTGTAAAGAGCAACTTTCAAATGGATAATTATTTCATAATGGTGTACTGTATTCTGAACACACAAATTTAGTTGTGCAGGATTACTGCACTGTAGCTGTTGTGGTACAAGTTATTAGCAACTCCTAAAAAATAATTGTATAATTGTTTTTTTTGTTTTTTTTTATCAGAGGTAACTTCATTATCGTTTCCTTAAGTGAACTGCTCTCGGAAGCCTAAAATGTCACCTGCAGACTTCCCTAGCTCCATACACAAAGAATTGGTAGAACCATGTGACTGGATCTTTGTATTTTGGAAGAAGAAGATCCATTGTTGATGAATACTACCATCTTTTTGTAATATATGTACTGAAAGTGATGCAGATGTCGAAAGGTAGGTGTTCAGGAAATGGAACATGTTCGGATACCCCCACTTCTCCACCTACTTTAAGTTAGTCCAATCTCCAAATATGCCATGTATCCAGATGCAAATTTTCCACAATTCCTTCATATTCACATCCACTGGAAGTTTGCAGGTAGGTTGGTAGTACCTGCCTTGGTAGGTAGGTCTGTAGGACCTAGGTAAGTATGGGAAGCAGGGGTATCTGACCACCTCTCCATTTCCCAAATACATAATTGTGTATGTCTCCTGCATCACGTTCAGCACATACATAACAAAAAGACGTGGTATTCATAAACAATGAACCATTCTCTACCAAAATATGAAGGTCTGATCACATAGTCCTACCAATTATTTGTGTACAGAGCTAGCAAAGTCCATGGGTACCATTTTTTGGCTTCCAAGAGCAGTCTGCTTGATAAAACCATAAGGAAGCAACCTCCAATATTTGTTTTTGCCATTACACCAGCATTTTTAGTGGCTAATAACTTGTACCACAACAGCTGCAGTGAAGTAAACCTGCACAACCACATTTTCTTGTTCGGAATACGGCACACTACTACGAAATAATTATGTTTCATGGTTGCTCTTTGCAAGTGGTTAGAGGCTTTTCATCGAAATGAATTGTTTGTAGTGTGTTTACACTACAATTACTGGTTTAGCCACACATAAGCAGCAGTAGAAGAGCTATTTGTTGCATGATGTCCTAAGAGTCCAGAACCCCTATGTCAATGTAGGTAAATACGTACCCGAGCGTTTCGTTGCCTTTTTCCGTCAATGGCAGCGTACATCTGAAGGTCCAGCAGCACTCCCAGCATAACTGCAACTTCGGTATCATCCCATTGTTTGGGCATGACTCGTGCTCAAGGTCAAATACAGCCAATCTAATGCCTGCATTAAATTACCTTCAGACGCGCTCCCCGTCCTGGCCTTGACTGGCCTTGGCCGACTTGACAGCGGGGCCAGAACCAATAGTGCAGCGCTGACGTATGTAAGTTGGATATGAGATACATCCGAGTTATATTTATTATATAATGGCGTGAAACATGTTCAAACGTAAGTACCTAATATATTTACTGGTATTGTAGTTACTAATTAGCTTTAAGTCGTAAACAACTTCACGTTAGTGATGAAAATGACCGCGAAGATTGCGTTATTTTGAAACTGCCAACTTCCTAAAAGTGATTTTACGATAAAACTTACGTTAGTTTGGTAGCACTTCCTGCCCGGCTACATAAGCCAACTTTCGCGTGAAAGCGAAAATATCGCAACCGTTCAGTTATTTTATGCTCATGTAAACGGGGTAAGTGTGTGATCGCTCTCACGTGTGGTGATGGCTTCAGCTCGATTTCTGTCCCATTTTGCAACGATTGCCTTCATGGTCGTGCTGTGCAGACAGCGTGAGCGCCATCTCCCGTTGACGGCTGGAGTGGTAGATTTAGTATGCTTATCACTGGCTGTCACTGGTGTCCGACAACTTCCTGGTTTGATGACATCATGGTCCTATGACGTGCCGTCTAATCTGCCATTGGATCCGCAGACGGGTGGTTGTGTTGCTGAATTACAGAAATGACACGTAAGGCTACAACCTTAGAGGAAATGCACATGTAACTCAACCAGTACCACGATGTTCGATTTGGTCGTTATCTTGTCTGCGATCCGGTGGCCTCATCGTCAGATATCAAGCAGTTGGTTTCATTCATCGCGGCGTGGTTGTGGGAGGTGAAATGCCCGCTCCCTTCCCGGCCGGTGGCTGGCTAACTGGATTGGATTGCATCTCCTTAGCCCGCGCTAGGCCTGCGTCATCGTTCAGTGTCCGACCGCCAGGCACGTGTGTCCGTGACGCTCGAGTCGCTCGCGCCGCTTCCGAATGTCCGGTGATCGGCGGTCACGCTATCCGACGCAGTGCCGTTACGCGCCGTGTCGGCGTCGATTCAACAGTCGCTTCCGCCTACTTCCGGTCTCCGGAAAGGCGCCCCCGCCCACCCGCCCCAGTGTCTCATCGATCTTGCCCGAGGGAGGGAATCGCGCCGAAACATGACCTCTAGACGACTGGCTGAGGTCGGGTCGACTGCACCTTCGGCCATCCATTTGCTGGCACGGGAACAGCCTTGTTTTGGCAACGACCCCGTCGCGTTCGACTGCCCGTGCCGTTGAATGCTGACAGGTGGCAGTTGCACTGTATCAACAGTATGCTGACAGTTGCACTGTATCAACTCAGGGTGCATCGAGTTTGCAGCAGATTGCGCTGGCCGACGGCGTTTTTTTCCAATAAATTTAGTCCGAATTCTTGCTGAGGCGTCTTTATGAACCAGGGTTCTATTGCTCAGCAGAGCTTGTTGCGTGAATCCTGGCCCCACCACCTAATCAATGAATTCCAGTTCAACGGAAGAATTTTGCATACATAGGCATACATAATTGGATGCTTTGCATACATAAGCGTTCAACGAAAGAATTTTGACCATGAGTTTAACGTGCCGTCAATGCACCGACACGGCCGGGGCGGCCGTGTCGGTGCTCCTTCCGGGCCTTATCGGGCCAGCTGACCCTCCGAGTCGGGGGCTAAATGCGAGCGCGCGAAGCGACTCAAACCCCGTCTTGCCAGGACAGGGGAGACCAGCGAAGGCCGACGCTCCACCAACTGAGCTACCGGCTGTGGCGGCTGACTGCCTGCGAGGGAGGAAAAGCCGCATGATTGCCTAAAAGTGAGCGCTGCTAACTTCTAGCTAGTTAGATACCGCGGTAAAGGGTGCGCCGTAATTCTGATGTCGTGCAAGAAATGCGTGCTGTGTCGGCATTTACGCCACAGCTCGGGCAGATTTGCCTAATTTATGCTCGCCGCTCCGGCAAATGAACTCAAATGGATCACTCCCGTGCTGTGCGGCGTGCGATTATGTGATTACTTCATCCACAATAATTAATTCATCACGAAAGTAATCTTGTAAGAGGGGTAGCGTTCGCATATGTGTGGTATTGTTGACAGCATTTCACGAGGCCAACCACCACCGCTGTGGAGGGTTAGATGTGTGGTACGGCCCTCCCTCTCGAGGGTCTGCCTGTCCCCGGTACCTCCCAGCGGTGGTCAGTAAATGCTGAGATTTGTCGTTTATGAAAATCAGGACACAAATGTCGTCGCAGAAACGAATGGTGTAAACAGTTATAATGTAGCCTCCTCTTAAGCAGAAAGTGGTTGGATTTCGGAGATGTCATAGAATCCCTATGACCTTGCAAGAAAAGATCGACCTAAACCTTGTCGCCCTCCAGTTCCAAATCTGTGACGTCATTTCGCCCCGGGCATCACAT
Organism: Ashinkailepas kermadecensis; assembly: GCA_034440615.1. Classification (NCBI taxonomy): domain Eukaryota; kingdom Metazoa; phylum Arthropoda; class Thecostraca; family Neolepadidae; genus Ashinkailepas; species Ashinkailepas kermadecensis. The sequence continues at coordinate 21,007 of JAOTOM010004269.1, forward strand.
TCCCAGATAACCATTCGTCGTGAAGGCTCAATTTGCCGCCCGAGTGACAATAAATTGTCGCCAGTCAGTTGCTACGTCACCAACAAATAGCTCTCTGCCTACCAGGCCTACCCCATGGCCGTGTTGTCCTCGCCAAGGTTGTCGGTGCCGTTCGTGACATGGACGACTGATTGCTAGTAGCGCGCTTGACACTGGTGCTCCTCGCTTCGGTGCGATGGTTGATTGGTTGATTGGTGCGTGGGTGATCCAGATCAGTGTTTGCTTTCTCCAATGCATCGGCTCGTCGGTTTTTCAACACGTTGGTGTTGGTGTGTTGCTGATGCGCTGTGCTGTTCGTTTCGGATGTGTGGCGATCATTGTTGCGGATGTTTTATGTGCTATTGTCCTGTACATCGGTGTCAATGTTTTGTTTCCTCAGACCATTTCTTTCCGAAATCGCCTTCCATTGTCTGGAGTGTGTCAAGGACCGACGCTTCGTCATGTGGGCATCCATTCTCTATTTGGGCACATCAAAATCGGGCGTTGCGCTACATTTGGTACAAGAACGCTGGATCGTCTAACTGTTAATGACGAGTTGTTAGTGTATACGATGCCAATGGTAATATTTGGGTCGCTCTTCTCGTCCAGTGTGCTAGGTGGGACATCCCGTTCTATCTGACACACCGGACTTCAGCAATGGTCAGAATGCTATTAATATCGCAAGGACTTTGGCGTCCGAATCCTAGCAACATTGACATTCGGGGTTTTAGGGATATTGGCGCTCGGTGTCACGGGGACATTGGCGCTCAGTGTCCCAGGGATATTGATGCTCAGTGTTTCAGAGATATTGACGCTCGCCAGCCCATGGATATTGGCGCTCAGTGTTCCACGGATATTATCGCTCAGTCTCTCAAGGGTATCGGCGCTCAGTGTTCCAGGGATATTAGCGCTTTGTGTCCCAGGGATATTGGTGCTCAGTGTCACCGGGATGTTTACGCTCAGTATCTATTGATGTTGGCGCTCAATGTTCCCGTGGTATTGGAGCCCATTGTTCCAGGGAGATTATCGCTCAGTGCCCCAGGGATATTGACGTCCAATGTCCAGGAGATTAACGCTCGGTGAGCCACGAACACCATTGCTCAATGCTCCAGTCAGTGACATTAGATGGTTATTGGTTTTTACGACACGTCGACCGTTGAGTCATGTAGCGTCGCCAATCTCTCACGCCGATTGGTCGCGGGCGAAGAGTAGCGACAGGTGAGACTCGAACCCACAACCTTTCGATTGTGAGATGAGCATCTTACCCCTAGACCACTCGTCCCCTCAGTGACATTAAAACTGGATGCTCAGCGTACTCAGTGTCCAGCGTGCTCAGTGTCCAGCGTGCTCAGTGTCCAGCGTGCACAGTGTCCAGCGTGCTCAGTGTCCAGCGTGCTCAGTGTCCAGCGTGCTCAGTGTCCAGCGTGCTGAGTGTCCAGCGTGCTCAGTGTCCAGCGCGCACAGTGTCCAGAGTGCTCAGTGTCCAGCGTGCTGAGTGTCCAGCGTGCTGAGTGTCCAGCGTGCTCAGTGTCCAACGTGCTCGGTGTCCAGTGTGCCCAGTGTCCAGCGTGCCCAGTGTCCAGCGTGCTGAGTGTCCAGCGTTCTCAGTGTACAGTGTGCTCAGTGTCCAGCGTGCTCGGTGTCCAGCAGCTGTCAGTGTGGAGCTACGCTGGCTGGCTGTGTCCAGCGTCGCCTGTGTCGGTATGCGCTGGTACAGTGGTGCACCCAAAGGGGCGCGAAATGACCCGAGTAGTCGACGCGTCCTGAAGCACCAGTCCACCACCACCGTCACCAGTGGTGCGCCTCGTCCCGTCACCACGGTGCCGCACGTGTTGCAGGTACATCGGCGCTCCGTGCGGCGGCAGTCCGTGCAAGAACGGCGGCCGCTGTGTGCCGCAGCTGGAGCGGTACAGCTGCCAGTGCACCAGGAACTTCGCCGGACGACATTGCCACAAAAGTGAGTCCCGTCTGAATGATGTCGCCCGACGACACTGCCAACAAAAGTGAGTCCCGTCTGAATATGATGTCGCCCGACGACACTGCTACAAAAGTTAGCCTCGTGCGACTCTGTCACCGGACGACACTGCCACAAAAGTGAGCCCCGTGCGATCTCGGTATCCGGACTCGTGTGACGAGGATCCACGGGAGCCGGACCTGATGTGGGTGATCCACGGGAGCCGGACCTGATGTGGGTGATCCACGGGAGCCGGACCTGATGTGGGTGATCCACGGGAGCCGGACCTGATGTCGGTGATCCACGGGAGCCGGACCTGATGTCGGTGATCCACGGGAGCCGGACCTGATGTCGGTGATCCACGGGAGCCGGACCTGATGTCGGTGATCCACGGGAGCCGGACCTGATGTGGGTGACGAGGATCCACGGGAGCCGGACCTGATGTGGGTGATCCACGGGAGCCGGACCTGATGTGGGTGATCCACGGGAGCCGGACCTGATGTGGGTGACGAGGATCCACGGGAGCCGGACCTGATGTGGGTGATCCACGGGAGCCGGACCTGATGTGGGTGACGGGGATCCACGGGAGCCGGACCTGATGTGGGTGACACAGGGGTGCGCCAGCTGGCCCTAACGTGGGAGGAGCAGCCTAACGCTGGTGTGCATTACAACACAAATTTCGTTCTCATTCCGTTCTCAAGCATTTCTCCAGACTCGTGTGAGACTCGTTTGTTGCGTATTGTGTTTCTTACCTTGTCTTTCTGATCAAATCCAGACTCGTGCTTTGCGTATTGCGTATTTCACCTTGTCTTTCTGATCCAATGTCTTCATTGTTGTGTTCTTTACCTCGCATCCCTTACCCTATGCTTCCTTCGGCCACTTCATTTAACCATTTTCCCTGTCCATGCCATGCGTCTTGTCTCCTGTCTCTCGTCTCAATAACACAATTCTAGTTCCACGGACAGTGCGAGTCCTTCATGTCATGTCTTCTCCGAGCGTCTTATCCCCGGGGCTTACACATCGCTCTCCCGTCCCCCGTCTCACTCATCGCTCTCCCGCTCTCCACCTCACACATCACATCCCGTCCCTTGTCTGGCACATTATCCCCCGACCCCCGTCTGTTGTTCCGTGTCTCGCTCCCCTGCAGCCCCACGCTGGTGGCGTCCTCCCGCTCTCCACCTCACACATCACATCCCGTCCCTTGTCTGGCACATTATCCCCCGACCCCCGTCTGTTGTTCCGTGTCTCGCTCCCCTGCAGCCCCACGCTGGTGGCGTCCTCCCGCTCTCCACCTCACGCATCACATCCCGTCCCTTGTCTGGCACATTATCCCCCGACCCCCGTCTGTTGTTCCGTGTCTCGCTCCCCTGCAGCCCCACGCTGGTGGCGTCCCCTCACCGCAGCGTGTGTTTCAGAGTCACGCCGCACGCGCATGGATCGCGTCTCCGCGCAGCAACACGGCGACGCCGTGCATTTCAACGGCAGGGTCTACCTGCTGATGCCCAACCTCGTGTACAGAGCGTAAGTGGCGCTCGACGCGGGTCCGGAGAGCTCTGGCGGAGAACTAGTTCGTGCAGAGCCGGTCTGATTTTCTTCAATATTAGTCAGTACTGTGCTACGGTATGAAGTATCGTGTGGTAACCGAAGTCGCGACGTATTGAATGATGCGTGTGAGTGTGGCGTGTGAATTTGGCAGTGAGCTTATCCGCGTATTTACCAATCAATTTGTACAGCAACAATGTGGTCACATAACAGCAAGGTCCACCGTATTCAGTTTCATTTATTTGAGTGTGATGCATTTGATGAACATTATTTGAATGCATTTTGGCTATTCATATGGCATAGCACATGTATATATTTATATATAGATATATATATATATATGTATAAATATGTACACCTGTATATTTAATGTGTTGGTTTGTCTGTGTGTCTGTGTCCGTCACCGGCGATAGTCCAGTTTCGGTGCCTCCTATGCACTGCATCCTCCCCTCCTCTGCTCCAGAGATGTATAAAGGGTTGCCCGATTGCGTGGTGGGTCCGGCGGTCCGGCGAGTGGTCCCAAGTCAAATGTCTACCAACAATGGTCTCAACGCTGGTTTTTTGACCGCTCTATGCGCCGCTGACCTTAAGCGACTCTACAGGTCCTGGGCTATCCATTGCTAATATAGCTACTCATAGCCAAAGCTACCCATACCCATGCATCCTCCATCCTGACCCATTTATTTCTTCCCTTCATTCGGAATATGCACTCCATAAATTTGACGTGTTTGGTTCACGATGTCTTCCCGCCCCAGTGGTACGTGAGCATTGAGCGGATCTGTCGTCCTCAGATCGCTACTTAGAACTTAACAGGCTAAAGTTAATTGCCAATTGCCCATGCTTGGATCCCAACTACCACCAGTTGGGGCGGCACTAATGCTTGCATATGACTCATTACTATTTTCTTCACTGCCTTCAACGCTCGGTAAAACTAGGCTGCCACATCCCGTTAGTTTCTGCTGGGTCGTATGTCTGGGCTTGGGTATTAATGCCTTGGCTATCTAGTCTTAAGCCCGCTTCATGCCTACAGCGAAAAGGATCGGAGCGTCAACGGAGCCGGTCCCGACGGTTCAAAATCCCTGCTCTGATTGACCGGACCCCGCACGACCTGTGTGTCCGAGGTGTGGTGGCTAGCGCGTAGTGCGAAGTGATGAATTTGACGGATTGGAAACACGATGGGAAGTCGCTCCTGACCACGGGGACGTTCCTGTTTGAGAGGTTTGATTCCAGTCAACTTTTTCTCAGATGGTGAATTGAACGTGATGCACAAATCAGCCGTTGCAAGATGGGCATTAACAAAATGTGCTTGTTTCACTCTGTGATGGCCACAAAGGTGATTAATCTCCTAAATTAACCAATGGTTTGTAATAGTGAAAGCAAAACAATATCAGCAGGTAATGTACCTAGGCAGGTACTTGCCTGACAGAACAGAAAATAAGGGAAGTTGAAAAGACTAGAAGGTAGGAGCCTACCTATCTTGTTCTTGATAGGCGCTGGTGATGATGAACACTTTGTCATCTGCAAAGACCCATACCAGTACCTATTTCAAAATGGTGTCTTCTAGTATTTGGTATTGTTGGCAAATATGAATGAGCTTAGAAAATGCTAAGCACATGGTTGAGACTGAAGATTTGTATTGCATGATGCAAAAAACAAAGATCACGTTCTAATGAATGTAAAAATAACTTACGCTGGTGCGCTTAATTTATAAAATGCAATTTAACTTAACTAGGTGGTTGCGACTTCAGAAATGTTGCCTGCAACCTGAGTCAAGGCCGATTGACTCAGATTACATTTATTTATCAGTATGCTAAATTGGCGTTGAAAAATGCAGATGATTGATGTGGATGAATTCAAATGCAAAATCACTCGTGTTCGTCGACACTCGAACAATGAATCACAGCCGTACACATTGTTTTCCCTGCTGTATAGGCTGTAGGCGACAACAATGAATCACAGCCGTACACATTGTTCTCCCTGCTGTATAGGCTGTAGGCGACAACAATGAATCACAGCCGTACACATTGTTCTCCCTGCTGTATAGGCTGTAGACGACAACAATGAATCACAGCCGTACACATTGTTCTCCCTGCTGTATAGGCTGTAGGCGACAACAATGAATCACAGCCGTACACATTGTTCTCCCTGCTGTATAGGCTGCAGACGACAGCAATGCGGCTGTGTAGGATTCAGCGGCATTCGCACGTGGTCATCCTCCCAGCCTCGAAATTCGCCGCGAATCGTGGCTTGCGCTCAAGTCCCTCCACGTTGCTACCGGATTTCCTGCTGTTGCCAGATGTATGGCGATGCTGATAGGCGGCGTGTTTAGGCTCTTCACGGTCCCGCTCCGTTGACGCTCCGTTCACGTTGCGATCGCCGCCATTGATACGTGTGAAGAGGGCCTAACTCAGACGACGCCATGCCTGGGCTTTTACTCTGACGCTTGAGACCGGGAGCCACTCCAAAGGCGGTTCCGAGCCGTACGTCAGTCGGCGTGGTGTCCGGATCGCCCGAACCTATCCGGCCCTTGCGTCTTACGGGAAGATCAGCTCAATCCCCTTTCTGCTCCTAGGTCTTACGGGGAAACCAACTCAATCCCCTTTCTGTTTCTTGGTCTTACGAGGAAACCAATGTCTGTTCCTTATCATTGAGTCTTACGGAACGCCAAAATCATGTTCCCAGCTTCCGATGCAAGCATGCGGTCAAGGCCTGCTGGATCAACGGATAGTGGTAATCCTATACCTGGCCTTGGTTTGGCTCCTACCTAGCTTTGGTTTAGCCCCGATCTATGTCGCGTGCTAGACTTCCATCATACAAATATGTTCCGTGTTTCTATGGCTTTATCCGCGCGAGACTCCGTCGGGCTTTCCTCGCCCATCGTCTGAAGGGCCTCCGCCCTTCACTGCGGGATGGGCCATCCCGCAGTGACGGACGGATTTTGCGACCCATTTTTTAATTTTAAAAAATGGGCCGCATATTTTATTTAATTATTTTTTACACATTTTATTTCATTATGAAATAATATTTGTTAAATGGGTCGCACGTTATTAACAATTATTTAAGGGTCCTGCTGCCTTTGTGGATTTGCAGCCTTTCAGCACACTTTCCCGAGGAGTACAACCAATGGAGTTTCGCCATTTCCCTGTCTTTCTTCAGCCACCCCTCGCCTTCCTCCGGAGTCGAGGTCATGGCTACATCGCAGTCCACGGCCGGCGCCCAGGAACGTATCTCCCATGGAAGGGCGGCCGGCAAGCCGTTTCTCTGCTTAAATACGCATCAATCGCTTAGTGCTATCGGTTTCAGTTAGTAAGCTCGTCCGCCCTGTCTCAGTCTCAAGGCATAGCTTCCAATCTGCTTCATTGGTGATAGTCAGCTACCAGAAAATGGTCTTTGCCCAATGTGCTGTTTCGGACTTAACTTCTTCCGTGGCGGAGTTGTGTGGAGCGTCGACGGCCCATCGCTCGTCGGGCCGAGCGAGCAGCCGGCTCGTGCCGCCCGCTAACCTGACGTACTCGATTCCCTTTCGGCCGACTTGGCGGGCGCAACAGGTTGGTAACGGCCGGGCCGAGCCGGCCGCGTCGCGGTAATCGCGTCAGCCGGGCCGCGCCGGGGCCACTCTGACCGCCGCCGGCCGTCACGTGACGTGACGTCACGTGACCACGGGGCGGCCGCACTCGCCTCTTGATAACGACGTTCGACGGCCGACGGGACGGCAGCGAGTCGACAGCCACTCGGCGCTGTTCCGCCACTCGGGCGATTCATTTTCGTGCAGTTCGACAACAGCCGACCGTAAATTGCGACGTCACTTGACACGCGGCCCGGGATATGTAGGTTGGAAGTGACATGGGCTGCGAGCTAAGTGAATCCGGGCGCGCTCGCGTGCATTTGCGTTGCACCCGATGACATGGCTGTAATGCTAATCTCTCCAGCCCAGCTCAAATGACGCCATACAATAATTCTGCTGAACATAGCACACGCAAGGGATCCAATATGTCTCCCTGGTTACCATAGTTCTGTGAAGCTCCCCAGACATTGCGTGTGGCCACAACTACATTTTATCCTGTTTCGGGGCGAGTAGCTTCTTGATCTGATACCGCTAGCGCTACTGCTACCGCTACCGCTAGCGTGGTGTTCGAAACGAAGCAGTACGATGCCCTGGTCAAGCTTGTCAGTATAAATTTGCAGGATAAATATATGTTGATTAAAAACTAAGCATGGACCCAAGGCAGATAGAATAACTCCAGCGACGTACAGTTAATGCTATCTGCCTTGGGTCCGTGCCTTGTGTCTTAGAATAACTCAACGACGCACAGTTAATGCTAAGACACACGGTGTCGACAGACTCCAATTTAATCCCACACAGTGAAGCGACAGTCCTTGGCTCCTTCATCTTCACGCCTCATTGAATAGAAGATCCGGCGACAGACCGTTTCGGCATGAATGGGAGTACGAGTGTGAGTCTGACCCACTAGCCAAATGTTAAATGTTAAGAAGTATATGCTGGTCAGGTTACCTTCGGTGGATTTGCACAACATCGAAATTCAGTTTGTGTTCACACTTCGCACATGACGTCATTTCGGATCACTGCAGCTGGGTCCAGAGTTACTGGAAACCAAAAGAACAGTTTGTGCCCTTCGCAATAAGCTCGAGAGTGGACCAGCAGAGGCGTAGCAGCAGAACGGCAAAGTCTTCAGTGGCAGATCGGACCGGCGTCGTTGGGCTGACGTGGACGTTGGAGTTTGTCGCTTAGGCGACACTGGGTGCCGGTCCTACCGATCGGCGGAATTTGATTGGATGTCTGTTTGCTGAACAATTGGCGGTTTCGTTCGCACTTCATTCGACCCAATTGGGGTTTTTGCTGTGTTGCATCGCATCTACACAGTGCTTCCCGGCTTAATCGGTTCCTGTCTGCTAAAAACAGATCCGGGGTCAGATTTTGCTTCCAGCCATTGAAACACTACCCCGATCAAAAGTACGTGTTTTGGAAAGCGCTGACACATGAGGGAAATTATTGGTATTGAAAAAGGTGAAGAAGAAATCGCGAGAAAGCACAATTTCATCCTATCTGCGGTCGTCGTTAGTTGTCATACAAGAAAGGTGGAATGGAAATCCTACATCTCAGTCTACACTATGCCCGCAATTCAAATATTTTTTCCGCGCTGCCTGTCGTGTAACTGTACCTTAGCCGTATTTTCACGTGATTGTTAAGTGCTACTTGTCTGACGGAAGCTAGAGATGGAGAAACAATGGCTTTTTACGGCTCATTCAGCCACAGTGAGTCCGCGTCGTTGCGCGCCACACGCTGGTATTGGCGGGAAGCGAAATGACTCGGTTCCTGCTTACCAGCACCTCGGGTGTGTTATCACAGCGATTACTGTCGACCATTGGCAGATCCGAGTAGGCCATTCAAGCGCTCAAGTGCGACCAACGGAGCCATTTTCTGGAAAGCTGAACATACCTTATGAGCATGCACTGTAGCCTCAGGCATTCGAAATTCGTGGTGTTTTTTTTTGTTTGTTGGTAACTTAAAGGAATAGTTCAATCCAGCCGCTGGAGCTGTTTATCCCTTCCAGGGGTGTGACTTTGAATGCTTTTGGGAGTGCACTCCCCCCCCAATTTTGGCTATGCCCTCCCAATAATTTTAACTTTTAACATGGGACCCTATGTGATATGCCCCCCCCCCCCCCAATCCATTTGGACCCCCTCATTGTCTTCATGTATTCCCCTCCCAATAATTTTCGGAAACCTACACCTAGGACTCCGTCCCTCCCCTCGGACTCTGTTTCTTCCAAAATAGGCTGGACCCTTTCCAAATCATACGACCGGATCGACCAGTAGAATATCCGGCTCCCGAACATTATTCAGTTCAGATGTCTTCTTTCTTTGTGATCAACTACATATTTACACCCTTTCAACAGGACAGTAAAAGTACAGAAAGTATCGAGTAGACAGCAGAGACTTGTTAGTGTGGTGGAGGCAAAGGAATTGTATTTTCGGAGGCTACAAGCGTGCACGGTTAATATTGAAGCATAAACCGCCGGCTTGACGATGCCAGATAAGTCAGGCGATTTGCGAACATGAATAAAAACAGCTAAAGGGTACAGTGCATGAAGAAACAATATAATAGTAAAGTGCAGTGGTGCATGCTCTTTCACAGACCTGTAAAACATTGTTTTACCTGTACGGAATGCATGCCTTCGGCCATAAAAAAATATAACTCAGACCTTGTGAATTAAAACAACCAGATGGCAGTGCCTTCGTTTCGCGACGTCAGCTTGACGACGGTGGATCGGGAATGTCAGCTCGTTACGCCTGCTGACGGTCCGCGTCGCCTGGCGCCATCTCACGACCCATTAACGGCCGGCCAGTGGCCGTCACCCGCCCCCCCGCCCGACCAGTGGCCGTCACCCGCCCCCCCGCCCGACCAGTGGCCGTCACCCGCCCGTTGTCTGACCAACCGGCCATCACCCGCCCGTTGTCTGACCAACCGGCCGTCACCCGCCCGTTGTCTGACCAACCGGCCGTCACCCGCCCGTTGTCTGACCAACCGGCCGTCACCCGCCCGTTGTCTGACCAACCGGCCATCACCCGCCCGTTGTCTGACCAACCGGCCGTCACCCGCCCGTTGTCTGACCAACCGGCCATCACCCGCCCGTTGTCTGACCAACCGGCCGTCACCCGCCCGTTGTCTGACCAACCGGCCATCACCCGCCCGTTGTCTGACCAACCGGCCGTCACCCGCCCGTTGTCTGACCAACCGGCCGTCACCCGCCCGTTGTCTGACCAACCGGCCGTCACCCGCCCGTTGTCTGACCAACCGGCCGTCACCCGCCCGTTGTCTGACCAACCGGCCATCACCCGCCCGTTGTCCCCCGGCAGGCGCAAGCGGCAGCGCTACAACAAGCTGAGCTTCCAGCTGCGCACCACCGACAGCGAGGCGCTGATCCTGTGGACGGCACGGGACGCCACCATCGACAGCCACTTCCTCACCGTCGGCCTCAACAACGGCAGCGTCGAGCTGACGTACAACCTGGCGCGCTCGCGGCGCGGCGTCGTCTCGCTCTCGTCTCGGGTGAGAGTCCGGCGCGGTTGTCACGCTTCGGCTCCAGTGCCGAGGGTTTGTTTGTTTGTTTGTTTGTTTGTTATGTGCTTAGCACATCGCAGTACACTCACAGCGATGGATAGCCGTGCGATCGGCACAGACGGCCCTGATCGGCCTTAAATCCAAGCACCTCTCGCAAGTAAATGCAATGTACTATCAAAACTCCGACCAGCGACACGGGGGTGACCATGCCCACCCGTCCTCGCCAGCTCTCCCCATCGCCACACTAACATCCACGTAATGCCCACCAGTCCTCGCCAGCTCTCCCCATCGCCACACTAACATGCCATCTGTCCTCGCCAGCACTCCCCATCGCTACACCAACACCCACGTAATGCCCACCTGTCCTCGCCAGCACTCCCCATCGCTACACCACCCGTCCTCGCGAGCACTCCCCATCGCCACACTAACACTCACGTAATGCCCACCTGTCCTCGCCAGCGCTCCCCATCGCTACACCACCCGTCCTCGCCAGCACTCCCCATCGCCACACTAACACCCACGTAATGCCCACCTGTCCTCGCCAGCACTGCCCATCGCTACACCACCCGTCCTCGCCAGCTCTCCCCATCGCCACACTAACACCCACGTAATGCCCACCTGTCCTCGCCAGCACTCCCCATCGCTACACCACCCGTCCTCGCGAGCACTCCCCATCGCCACACTAACACTCACGTAATGCCCACCTGTCCTCGCCAGCACTCCCCATCGCTACACCACCCGTCCTCGCCAGCTCTCCCCATCGCCACACTAACACCCACGTAATGCCCACCTGTCCTCGCCAGCACTCCCCATCGCTACACCACCCGTCCTCGCGAGCACTCCCCATCGCCACACTAACACTCACGTAATGCCCACCTGTCCTCGCCAGCGCTCCCCATCGCTACACCACCCGTCCTCGCCAGCACTCCCCATCGCCACACTAACACCCACGTAATGCCCACCTGTCCTCGCCAGCACTCCCCATCGCTACACCACCCGTCCTCGCCAGCACTCCCCATCGCCACACTAACACCCACGTAATGCCCACCTGTCCTCGCCAGCACTCCCCATCGCTACACCACCTGTCCTCGCCAGCACTCCCCATCGCTACACCACCCGTCCTCGCCAGCACTCCCCATCGCTACACCACCCGTCCTCGCCAGCACTCCCCATCGCTACACCAACACCCACGTAATGCCCACCAGTCCTCGCCAGCTCTCCCCATCGCCACACTAACACCCACGTAATGCCCACCTGTCCTCGCCAGCACTCCCCATCGCCACACCACCCGTCCTCGCCAGCACTCCCCATCGCTACACCAACACCCACGTAATGCCCACCTGTCCTCGCCAGCACTCCCCATCGCCACACCAACATCTACGGGATGTCCACCACTATGCACGCACCTGGAGGCAGCTGATTGTTGTGGATTTTCCTGAAGCTTAGATCGCTAGACAAGCTTCGACCTGCTTGCATGGAGGTTTGGAATTGGCTAGATTAGCATTTGGCCTGGCCTTCGACGTTCACGTGATGGTGGGAGCCAGAGTAGATTTACCTGGCTCCCCTTGATTCAATAATATCGATTACGTCATGCGTATGGCAGTCAGAGCATTCGATTCGACGTCATCTCCACGGAGCAGGAAGTATTATGTTGTTATGTTTCTGGTTGGTGGTATATTACGCTGATATTGAATGCGACGAAAATTATTCGTGTGCAAGAACAACCGGTGCGACAGAGCTCTCAATCGAGATCGAGGCTGTATGCCACATCAGTCTGTTTTCAAGTACGAAAATTCGACTTCATTGACAGACTAGGACATCGAAACAACTCCGATTTGTCGACACACTTAATTGACATTTAGCTGTTATTATATCATAGTACCACGTCCAGCTACTGATGGAACAAATGGCTCGTAACCTGAACAGATACATTTAACTGGGCTTTGCCTGTGATGCGTTCAACAAGGTGCCTTTTTGGCATATATGGTTGTATATTTCATGAATGGGCAAATTCCCCTTTCCTCTACTTCCAGTCAGGAACATCCCCACCCCCACACATACACAATATGCGCCTCGTAGAACACAGTGAACTTCTGGAGCCATACAAAAATCGCGCACTCTCGGTAGTCACCGCAGACAGACACTCTCGGTAGTCACCGCAGACAGACACTCTCGGTAGTCACCGCAGCCAGACACTCTCGGTAGTCACCGCAGACAGACACTCTCGGTAGTCACCGCAGACAGACACTCTCGGTAGTCACCGCAGACAGACACTCTCGGTAGTCACCGCAGACAGACACTCTCGGTAGTCACCGCAGACAGACACTCTCGGTAGTCACCGCAGACAGACACTCTCGGTAGTCACCGCAGACAGACACTCTCGGTAGTCACCGCAGACAGACACTCTCGGTAGTCACCGCAGACAGACACTCTCGGTAGTCACCGCAGACAGACACTCTCGGTAGTCACCGCAGACAGACACTCTCGGCAGTCACCGCAGACAGACACTCTCGGTAGTCACCGCAGACAGACACTCTCGGCAATCACCGCAGACAGACACTCTCGGTAGTCACCGCAGACAGACACTCTCGGTAGTCACCGCAGACAGACACTCTCGGTAGTCACCGCAGACAGACACTCTCGGTAGTCACCGCAGACAGACACTCTCGGTAGTCACCGCAGCCGTGCATGTGTAGCGCCTCCGGCGTAATTAGCTCACAAGTGGGGCGGGGGTCACCACGCTTCCATCCGTCCATCAAGTGGAGGCACTGGAGCCGGTGAAAAAAGGCGGCCGTCCGACAAGGACCGACCTCTGCCGACTGTAATGACCCCTGTCCGCGCCATTGCACGGCGCCGCCGCTTTCGCGCGCGCCGGGGGGCAGTGTCGAGGGCCCCATTATGCAGATGCGACGGCGGCCCCGGCGAGGTTCAGACGGGTCACGGTGGACCGCCAGCGCCGCTCGACCCCGCTGTGTTGGGGTGCGAACATGTGGCGATCAGAGGCGCTGTGTTGGTCAGCGGCGCTGTGGCGGCTGTCAGACGCTGTGGCCACCATCGGGCGCTGTGACGACCAGCGGCGCTGTGGCGGCCGTCAGACGCTGTGGCGACCAGCGGCGCTGTGGCCACCATCGGTCGCTGTGGCGACCAGCGGGCGCTGTGGCAACCATCGGCCGCTGTGGCGACCAGGGGGCGCTGTGGCGACCTGGGGGCGCTGTGGCGTTTGAGAGACGCGATTCGGTTGCTCTGGCTTCGCGGAAGTGTGGGCTCCACGCTGGATGACCCAACTTCTGCGTCCCGATTGGTTGCTGGCGGTGACGTGACTGATGCGATGTAGGACTTGTCCAGCGCGAGGTAGTTTTGTGTTATTTGCAAGCCAATCGGCGTGCTGTTATCGACTCTGGCTTCGTTCAGTTCGACGTATCGAAGATCTTGCGCTACCCTATGGCATCAATTACGGCACGACTTGTTGAGCTAGCTTATCTGATTGAACAGTTGGATTACATGTCCTGATACAGTTATGGTATCAAATTGCAAAAGTATTTATAACCTCGGTATTGCGGAGATCATTTTTATCTCCACCACTGCGGGGATTATTTGGCCATCCTCCAAATTCGATAGGCTGACATGGTCACATGCAGGGGTGTTGTTTTTTTTTATGTTTTTGAGGGAACAAGTGCCCACTCAATGTTGGCTTTGCAGCAGCCCCCTCCCACAAAAAAAAATTGACATTGGATACTATGACCCAATTTCCTTCATGTATTCCCCCCCATAATCATTTTCAGAAATAAATACCTGTGGTCACATGTAATGGTTGCCTTTTTAATCAAGCTGCATAGATAGATACGCTATGTAATATATGCATAGGTAGATATGCTAAAGTAGATACATAGATAAACTAAGAGTCTATCTGTTGATAAACAAAGGTGCGTTTCCATTCTACCCTGCCATCGCCACCAAAGTTGTGTTAAGTTGCTTCCTGAGATGCATGCATTCTGTTTATTTGATTCTAAGATCATTCGCAGTCTGGATAAATTGGCTTTCATGAGTTCCCTTCGCATACCAAGCTCAGTGGGCGATGTTGCGAGAACCAGAGGGAAGAGAGTGTAGCGCCCCCATTCTAACCTTAGTCGTATATGACATTGATGTTATGGACGTTGCATATAATCAACTTCGGTGGTGGTTGGTGGTGGTTATTGGCTTTACGACACATCGACCGTTGGGGCATGTAGCGTCGCCAATCTCTCACGCCGATTGGTCGCGGGCGAAGAGTAGCGACAGGTGAGACTCGAACCCACAACCTTTCGATTGTGAGACGGGCAACTTACCCCTAGACTACTCGTCCCCATATAATCAACTTCAAAATGGCTCTTCTCCTTAACTTTGAGACAGCCTCCATACCACTGTCAGTCCAGAGTAAATACTGTCATGAACCATCAACCATGTGCCTGCAGCACCCGTCAACGACAGTCTCTGGCACGGAGTCTGCATTGCAAAGTGCGTGTGCCTGTGCTTAACACATTATCGCTGACAGCGTCTGTCACAAAGCGTTCGTTGCAAATTACAATGTGAGCTCGCAAAACACTGTCAGAGACGGTCTCTCTCTCTGGCACAGCGCCGCTTTACAGGCTGCTGTATCTCTGTCCTCAGCACATGGTCAACGACGGTCTCTGGCACAGCGCTGCATTACACACTGTTATGCCTCTGTCCTCAGAGCTTGGTCAACGACGGTCTCTGGCACAGCGCCGCTTTACACGTTGCTATGTCTCTGTCCTCAGCACATGGTCAACGACGGTCTCTGGCACCGAGTCCGTGTCAGGCGGAAGCGTCGTTGGGCGTCCATTCAGATCGACCGCCATCCTGCCGAGAGGACGAAAGGGCGCGTACGGGGCAGCTCGCGACTGCGTACAGACGGAAAACTTTACATAGGTAAGAGCGGCACGCGAAGTGCGATAGATACGTCCAGGTGAGACTGATGACGTGGCAAGTGGCTATCGCGTCCTAAAGCATCGCAGCCGAATTTAATGGCTGTTTTTGCCTTCAAAGATAGATGTAAGAAAAAGATTGTTGAGCAGTGAATACCCTGCCATGCCGCGGGGGCGAGTTCACAAGATACGCCAGGTAGCTGGCTCGTTAAGAGATGTTGTTGCACGAGTTTCATCAGACTGCCACCAGTGCAGCCGACATGACCATGTCGGCTGTTTTTGAAAAGAATGCCTGCAGTTGCTGACGGGAACATTGAGAACATAATGCTGTGTTTTTCTTTTGGGTCAGAAATATTCGGATAACTTGGTGATTTGTGCTCAAATACCGGCTCACATTTTATGTGCGCATCACAATCTGTGATTTGAGCAAGCCTGGTCAAGCTCGTTGCTGTCAGGCTTATCAACTGGAATGCTTTTAGTAGCTTGAGAAGACCTTGAAAAAAGCAGAAAGCCGCTCTTCAAGTTGTGGTGTCTTATCCCCGGTGCTTCTAGTTTCTGAACGAACTTACCACGAGCTGATTCTTACGATATCTTTTGAGTGCTGCTCCCTGGCACGAGTAGCCAGTGATTGGTCTAAGATTTCTAACTCGACATAATTTGAGCTGTTGCATGTGAACAACGTCTAATTCGTAGTGATTGGTTTAATTGCAAGCGTGCCGGAAGAAGTGGCAGCCACATCTGGCTCGTAGATACAAAAACTGAGTCAAGAAAATTAATACTGCTGACCGAAGTGCATTGCCGTGTGTTAATGCGGTAAACAACGTGACAAAGGGAACTGCAAGTCGTCAATGGAACAGGCGTCCTAAAATAAAAACGTAATTATGTTAGCAAAGGTTGAATCGGCATGCCCTATCTAGGTTGGGAATGCCCCGTCCCCACCAGCAGACTGCTCCGCCTCACCAGCTGCCTGTTCG
>JAOTOM010004269.1:40000-97500 GCA_034440615.1 Ashinkailepas kermadecensis
GTGTCTGACACCAGCCAGCCTCTGGCCAGTCTCAAGCCAGTCTCTGGCCAGTCTCAGGCCAGTCTCAGGCCAGTCTCTGGCCAGTCTCTGGCCAGTCTCAGGCCAGTCTCTTGCCAGTTTCTTGCCAGTCTCTGGCCAGTCTCTGGCCAGTCTCAGGCTGGACGGATGCCGGCTCCGTGAGCGCCGTGAACTCTGTGGTCGGGCCGGGTAGCCGCGGCGTCCGTGTGTGACGTGTGATGACACACGACACGATTGAGCACTGCGTCCTTTATGGCCGCGCTCACGCGCCATCTGACCTATCTCTTGTCGGCAATCTTCACCCGTCTCTCAGACACGCCGAGTAGCCGTCACATGACACCCAAACAAGGGCCGGCGCCCGTGTGTTCTACTATCACCATCTCTCCGCTAAAGCTGCCACCGGCGGCTGATGTGCTCTTAATGCTTTAGGCCGCACCGAGGCCTCTTCGGTATACAATTTAGCTAATGACTGAATCAGTTACGACTTTATCATCAGTCCAATCATATTTTAAGCTTAACATTGGCATCCTGTTCCGGGGTTGTATCGCTGCCATTTTGCTGCACTTAGAGCGAGCTGGTTTGCGCCGATTGCTCAACGTGATCGATCAGCGGCCAGAACTGTACCGTGCCAACTCCAACATACACCAAAGTATGCAATGTGCACCGTGCCAGCTCCAGGATACACCAAAGTATGCAATGTGCACCGAGAGAGAAAAGCTTGCCAATCACCAAACAGATACCTTGCAAAGCTGGCTGGAATTCAAACACAAGAATATCCAATGTGCAGAAGTCGACATCAGTAGCCAGCCAATACTTAGCGCGTCACATATAATCACACCTGATATATCAGGAATTGAAACGGCCTTGTCAAAACGGCTTTTGAATGCGAGACACAGGTCAAAGCATGAGCTATGTGCATAAGCTTAATATTTGGTTTATCGGTGAATGTGCAGGAAATTAGTTGATGGTCCCCGAGGTGTGGTCCCCGAGGTGTGGTCCCCGGGGGGGGGGCCCCCGGGGGGGGGCCCCGGGGGGGGGCCCCGGGGGGGGGCCCCCGGGGGGGGGCCCCCGGGGGGGCGCCCCCGGGGGGGCCCGGCGGGGGGGCCGCGGCCGGGGGCCCGGGCCCGGGGGCCCGGGCCCGGGCCTGTGGCCCGGGGGGGGGGGCCCGGGGGGGGGGGCGGGGGGGGGGCCCGGGGGGGGGCCCCGGGGGGGGGGCCCGGGGGGGGGGCCGGGGGGGGGGCCCGGGGGGGGGGGGGGGGGTGACAAGTCACCCCCGATGGTAATCGGAGGTGACTCGTCACGCCAAGGCATCTGCGACGTTTGGCAAGCTTGCTGGAATTATGCAATTTTGATTTAACCAGGACGCTTAATGTCTTTTGGGAACCGCCTCGTCGCGGACACTTATAATTTCATTTATATAATCAGCATAGTTCAACAGTATGATGGTGTTAATATGTATATATATATATATATATATACATATATGTATATATATATATATATATATATATATATATATATATATATATATATATATATATATATATATATAGGTCGTGAGAACACATAACATTGACGGCATCATTTTGTTCAATTTATTTATTTCATTTGATTTTTCAACTTTAATTTATCAGCAGGAGTCACAATCAAAGGCATGATCAGAAAATCGATCCGCAGTGTGAACGAGAAAAGCGTGGTCTACAAAATTATTGCGCAGAAGGATATGGAAAAAGCTACTATAGGGAAACGGGGTGGGGGCCAGGGACCGGAGTTATGGAATGTCGTTCAGACCACGAATATCACAGACACTGATGCCATGTTAGCACACGTCGATGAAGGGGGACATGTCCCAAATTAGAAAGAAACATCTGTTGTTGGTGTTAATCTTGGAAAGGATGTAGGACGACGATGGAATCGGCGTATATCGCTACACGTCAGAATAGTAATGGTATTCCTGGTAATTCCAAGGATGACAAGTGCTGTAGCGGAAGAAATTGTGTAGCATGCTGGAAATGGATAGGTCGAACATCACTGTTGTACTTATTTCTTGGTGAGTTCGTTTTCAATCGACTGACTCACTATTTTAATTATTCAGTATAAGCGCAGGCAAATGCTGTAATTTCAATCACGTGACCTGCGTTGAGAAAACGATAAGTGTTCCACGTCATCCACACATTAATCATTATGACGAGGCACGTTCCGATAAAAATATCACCGACAGGATTGAGCCTGCCTATGCTCTTTCTGTCAACCTAATGCTATTGGCTTTGCCTCGTGGTGAACAATGCGTTGGTTTCTTTTCGTGTATCATGCAATGAAGGACGAAATGACTATGGGATGACACCTTTACATGTGGACATGGTGCCGAAGTGGTCTCTGGTAACACCTTTACATGTTGACATGGTGCCGAAGTGGCCTCTGATAACACCTTTACATGTGGACATGGTGCCGAAGTGGCCTCTGATAACACCTTTACATGTGGACATGGTGCCGAAGTGGCCTCTGACACGCCCGTCACGCAAGCGTGAGGCAGGAGGTGGCCGTGCAGTATTCTAGCAGCGGCTCATGATGAAATGATTGCCTCACGCCGCCTGACTGGCCGCACCTTCCGGCCAAAATCATGAGACGGCTCGGCCGACACGGGAGCGCGGCACGCGAAGTCCACACGCCGGGTGGGGGAGGGGCGTCACCGTGCCGTCACACCCGTCACAACGTGCGCCCACCTGCGAAACACGACCCGACCCCGCCCTTCGTGCTCGGGACACGAAGGTAGCGGGCTCGCCGACCGTGGCCGGCGTCACTCGGGACACGAAGGTAGCGGGCTCGCCGGCCGTGGCCGGCGTCACTCGGCGGCGCCTCAGGTCGTCCCGTCGAGCACTGTTCGCCGCCGACGTGAAGCGCGTGTCGGCCGTCGTCGGCGCTCCTCGGCGAAGGCTCGATCGAGGTCGGGCGAAAATTGTCGCCCCGACCGGGCGGCGATCGCGCGGTCGCGGCGCAGACGCAGCCCGGCTGTGACGTCGCGCCACGGTGTCGCCGGCCGGCGGCTCGCTCCGACAACTTGGGCTCCGCCCACTTCCGGTGCCGCGCAAGTTCACGGGGAACCGGTCGCATGGCCGCCGCCGGTTGCCTCATGCATGAGCAGAGTTCGGTCTTGTTGTTGGCCGTCCGCGACAGTGGTGTGCGGTTGAGAAGCGGTTTTAGCCCCTCCCCCTCCCGAATCCCCCTCTCGCGTCGGCAAACTTATAGTTGTGTCGTTGGGTGCCATCGATGGTGGTGCAGAGTTGTGGTTGGGCTGTGATGCCCAGGATGGTGTTCAAGGCTTTGTGTTTGCCCTCCGGGGCGTGCAAAATGCAGTCTTCCTGCACTTCGTGCAGATGTCTTGCGAGATTTGCGGTCCGCGTGGTCAACAGTTAAACCCAGGAATTCAACACTGTCCAGCCTACACAGTTGGCAATGTGTGCAGTCCAAGAATTGCACTCTGAACTGCAAGCGTGATGTATGGTTGTCTGCCGGAGTCGTACAGGTTCCGATGAACCAGCAATAATGTAAAGTGCATGTTTCATAAATCATTTGCTTGCGAGATGATGCCGAACGCTACGGAATGTTCTCGGGGAGAGAGATGTCCGAGATTGTCTAAATAAGGAGAGGGAACATGAGCCAAGTTTTGGCCTGATCAGCATCTTTAGATGTGTACTTATAGGCCAGTTTGCATATGAGATGAAAACTGACGGGTACGGAGCCTTGTGGATTCTCTTATATTGTGTCTGATTCGTCTACACTAAAATGATTGCATTGAATTTACTGATGAAACAGGACAATACCGTGAAATATGTGTCTGATGTTCCTCGTGGAGCTATTCTGATAGATTGCATTAATATCGATGACTGGATTATGCTGCGGTAGTCGCTGAACATCACGTGATTGATTATATGGATTCCTTAAGAAAAACTGAGGGGTGAGGTATTGATGTGAAGTTCAGCCATTCCTCGTTCAAACCAACCTTGCATTATTTGACGGATTTTGTGTTCGATCACACAGATGGACACTGCCAACATAGACTGGTTGGGTCCGACATTGATTGATACGGTAAACGGCCGCATAGGAGCGAATGGCTGTGTTCTATATCCGGAGCACTGGTACAAATTTCACCATAAGAAGACCGATGCGCATAGCTGGCGCGGTGATATTTCAGGCTCGCTTGGCCTGAAAGCCACAGTGCATTCGTGTGTGAAGGACTCATAAATGTCAGTAAGTTCCTCACCGAATTCTTAGGCTGCCCCATCAACGTCGAGTAGTGTACCGTGAACTTCCTAACGTTGCAACGAAGTTGACATTAACAAAGACACTAAAAAACAGCTCTTTCCCAAACCGCTTCGCATCGGCAGATACGTGCCCATATCAGGTGACGTTCTCCTGTGGGCAGTGAAGCTGCGTAGGCAACCAGGCAGCAGCGCCGTTGTTTGAAATCACATTGGTAATGCAATTTTATCTTATTTTATTTTGTTTTATAGCTTTAAGTTGTCGCAGAGTTGGTGTTGGGGAGGCTTTGCCGAATCAGTCGGTGTTCAGCGCAAGCTTGTTGCACTGCCTCGCAACCTACCCCGTGTTCGGAAAGTACCAGTTTTATAGCACAATTTTGAAAGAGAGTTTGACGTGCTACATCGCGGGCACGGCCGTCTGGTGCCTGCACCCTTGGCCAATTGCTACCTGGCCATACCAGATCCTTGTAGGCCAGCGCTCTATTTACTGAGCTAACCAAGTGGCAACATAGCAATGGTAGGCAAATAGTTTCCAGCGTAGGATTGCCAGAACCAGATGTAGGTTATGCGAGCACACCATGCAGCCACCACAGCCGTGTGGCAGGCTAATTGGAGACTACCTACTGCAGTCACAGCCGGCGACTTCTCTCTTGTGGCTGCTTGCAGTGGAAAACTGCTGGTGATTTATAGTCTCGGCAAACCCGAATACGTGCACCCCCACCCCCGACTACGGGCAGTGACAAATTGCACGCGATAAAAAGCTGAACCTATCTGTCCACATTGTTCGAAGCGGTGTCAGTCTTCAGATTCGATCAATGTATAGTGATCTGCGCCTCCGTCGTCCTACCGCCGTTACTTAGAACTTCCGATGATTAATCCTACCCCATCCCCTTCTCGACACGTCTCCGCCCCGATGCCGATGCTCTTCGCGGGCCGCCGAAGGGTGTGTCGGTACGTCAAGGAAGTTTGCACCTCTTGATATGGTTCAGACTATTTAATTTTCTTGAAATACGTGTCCACTTGTGGAAGGCATGTATGCATATAGACGGCTCGCATGGAAGTCTGTCCATGGGAGGAAATATCAATTCAAACGTTTCTCCGTATGATCAGAGGTGTCATCACGTCTCGGTTTATGTAGCTTCATTTCTTCTGCGTGCGTGTTCTTGTGCAGATGTAGGCTTAAATTTCCTGCTGCAGTTCCTGATTACGGCATGTATATCTGCAGGTGCTTCAGCTATGCACGTGGGAAGCAAAGTTCACCCTACCCTCACGTACGATACCGGGATTGGCTTTTGTTCATACTACAACAGCTAGAGTTAAGTGGCTGAAGTGAATATAATGAAGACACCATCTATGTGGGAAATGAAATATTTAGGCCAATTTAGCCAGGCTGTCGGATGATCTTAGCTCACAGGCAGAAATAAAAACAACCATGGAGGATTTCAGTAAGACTACGTCCATGTTTGTTATCGTACACTTGCAGAATAATTTCATTCGCGCTTCTCAATTAGATGCGTTCGCGTCCAAACTTCTTTTGTTTCGACTCCCCCTGATGCCATCCCTGCAGCGGCTCAGCCGCGGCGGACAGAAAGCCGCAAAACACGCACATTGGTGCACCGTGGCTCGACCGTGTTAAAAACAAACTAGATTGCCCACGAATACACTTTAGTAAACTTGTTTGCAATATTTTTCCTATTCTGACGGCAATCGTATTGATTATATGGCTCAGAATCGTATTGATTATACTCTTCAGTATTGATATTATTGATTCAGATCGTACAATCGTATTGATTAGACTCCACTTTGCTAGTAAAAATTGACAAATGACGGGGATATTTATCAACGTCATAATTGATCATTAAGCGGTGAAAATGATTTCTGGCTGAATTAGTGTTGAGAGTAGTCGCACTGCTAAGAATGCATTGCATGAATGAGACGTATCTGTCGGATAGGAATTTCTGTTCAACCTCCGTTCTTACTTATGAGCAAATATTCCATCCAAGCCACAACCATAGATGTACTCAATCTTCAAATATAATGAAGTAGACATATTAAAGCACATGACAATGTTCTGATCCGTATGTATTAGCCAGTTTGCTCACTTGTCAATCTCGCAGGACATAATCCATGTATGTTTGTTTGTTTGTTCGGTACTTGAACTTAAGGGCGCTTCGACCAGTTTTATGAACATCAGCGCCCATTTATGTGCGTCATGTTACAATTACTGGACATTACCAAAATAGGATTATGAATCGTCAGAAATCCTTTGGCCGTGGCCGTAGCGGCGCAGTCCATGACAAAATGTTCCGGGAAGCATTGATTACCCCCCCCTCCCCGTTTGCCGGCTGCCTCGGAGATGCATGGACGAAGCCGAACCGCGAACACATCCGATGCTGACGCCTTTCACCTATGCCGATACGGCGAGCGAGTGGTGCTGATTTCCCGGGCTGGGCACTTTGATCGGGGCTCCCGACTGACACCGCCGCCTCTGCCGTGCCGGGCGGCCCGCGGCCGTACCAGGCGGCCCTCGGCCGTACCAGGCGGCCCTCGGCCGTACCAGGCGGCCCGCGGCCGTACCAGGCGGCCCTCGGCCATACTAGGCGGCCCTCGGCCTTACGAGGCGGCCCTCGGCCGTACTAGGCGGCCCTCGCCGTACCGGGCGGCCCGCGGCCGTACCAGGCGGCCCTCGGCCATACTAGGCGGCCCTCGGCCTTACGAGGCGGCCCTCGGCCGTACTAGGCGGCCCTCGCCGTACCAGGTGGCCCGCTGGATCACGGACTGCGAACCAAAGATGGGCTGAATCAAGTCCACTTGTTCAAGCTGGTTCAAGCCGGTCCGTTTTTTTATATCATCTCCATGAACCTTCTTGTGGAAGCGAATTAACGGCAGTGGGGGAGTGAAGCGGTTAGCGGTTGGTCGGCACGGTGCCGTGGCGGAATTGTCGGAACAGTGAAGAAATACGCAAACGCGAGACAACATATCACAAACGGCCGCACCATCACCACTCTTCTCTTCCACGACTGCCTATACGAGAATATCTTGCACCTCCCTTCGGCGACAAGCCTCACTAATGAACCGCAATAAATAAAGGATGGAAAATGGGAAGCGTTACGCTTAAAAAGAAAAAGATCACGCGAATAAAAAAGTGAAAAGAAACAAACACTAACGGTTCGTGAAAAAGAAACAAGGTCAAAATGCAGTACGAAGGAAATAAAAATGCAACGTTCAAAAAGTATGTGTTTGTTTTTAAGTTGTTACCTGGGGAAAAATGCGCTAACGTGTTCCCGTCCAGCCTGGCTGTACGGGAGGTGGCCGGGCCGGGCGGCCCCAGTCGCCGGACCTGGGCCGTGGCGCAGCCGGCCGCCGGACCTGGGCCGTGACGCAGCCGGCCGCCGGACCGGACCTGAGCCGTGACGCAGCCGGCCGCCGGACCTGGGCCGTGACGCAGCCGGCCGCCGGACCGGACCTGAGCCGTGACGCAGCCGGCCGCCAGACCTGGGCCGTGACGCAGCCGGCCGCCGGACCGGACCTGGGCCGTGACGCAGCCGGCCGCCGGACCTGGGCCGTGACGCAGCCGGCCGCCGGACCTGGGCCGTGACGCGGCCGGCCGCCGGACCTGGGCCGTGACGCAGCCAGCCGCCGGACCTGGGCCGTGACGCAGCCGGCCGACGGACCTGGGCCGTGACGCAGCCGGCCGCCGGACCTGGGCCGTGACGGCCTGTTGCGCGCCGTCGCCGTGACGCGGCCGTCCGGCCGCCGCCGTCGGAGCGCGGCGCGACAGTGGCCACCATTTGCATGAGAGCGGCCGGCCAGAGCCGGCGACCGTGCCGTTCCGTTCCGGTCCGACCGGCAAAGTGCCGGCCGACGATCAATTCATGGCCGCCGTCTGGCCGCCGGCGGAGCGCGTGTCGTCTGTCGCACCGCCCGACGCTCGCACAGACACCGCCGTCCCGTCCGGTGTGATCGTGTCTGCGGACAGGGGCTAATTTCGCAGCAGCTGACGCACGCGGACGGTCGAGGCGCAGCACATGTCCTGCATGTTTCGGTGCGCCGGTCGGAAGGCAGTGTGGAGACACGAGGCGCGTGCGCCCAGAATGTCTCCACGTAACTGGCAAGCCAACGGCGACGGACAGCGTTTGATGGCCCTCAGTTGTCAATAGCGAAAGAAAAAGTGCCTTTGAATTGCGGGAAATTTTCCCTGCACTTTCAACACTTGATACTCTTCTGCCTATTCTGGTGACGATATGTGTGGTCTAGTCTAATGCACCATATGGTGAAGCATTTTCCGGCGAGACGAAGACAAATACAGCAACCTTGTCATAAATGGCCATAAATCAGCATCTAAAAATATAAAGTTATATATATATATATATATATATATATATATATATATATATATATATATATATATTGGTACACATTGCTATTGTCTCCTAATGCTGCATGCTTGGTGCAGTCCTAAAAGCCCGCTTCCTCTCAACATACTGTTCGCCATTGATTGTTTCCGGAACCGCTCGTGATCTGCCCCTCTCACGCACCTCTTCATCGCGTCGCAGGACCGGAACGTCGCTGGCGGCCGGCCCGGCCCGTTTGCTCGCCACCGCTCGTGATTGACGCCCCTGGCCTTGCCCCGCCACAGGTGGCACGCCATCGCTGCCGTCGGGCCTTCCGTTCCACTGTTACCGCCGCTTCCACGGCTGCCTGCGACGACTGACGGTGCGCCGTCGCGCCGTCAACCTGGCGGCACACGTGGACAACGTCAAACTCAGCCGCTGCCACGCCGTCTGACCAGCCGCCTCGCGCCACGCGCCGCGACGCGCGCCAAATGGTGCGGCTGCCGCACGCCAGACCACGTGTGGTGGGTGACACTGTGGCAGGTGACACTGTGTGGCAGGTGGCCCTGTGTTGCAGGTGGCATTGTGTGGCAGGTGGCACTATGTGGCAGGTGACAGATGGCATTGTGTGGCAGGTGGCCCTATGTGGCAGGTGGCACTGTGTGGCAGGTGGCACTGTGTGGCCAGGTGCGTGCACGTGCGGGCGTTAGGTGTGCGCTGTCTGTGTTGAGCTGTTAGTTGGGAGCGCGCGGCGCGTGCGGTGCGCCGCCTCGTCTTCGGAATGTGTTTGTTCGATGCGCGTTGTTTGACCGTTGCCGGAGAGACTACCATACCTGGTGCATGCGTGACACTCACCGTTAACTAATATAACGACCATGTTATATGTATGATACATGATGTTTGTAAATAAATGTCACCGATAACAAGTCAAGTGTTCTCCGGATGTTTCATTTGAGCGATGCCGGTCTGAGGTGCCGCGCAATATGAGGGATGACCAGGCGGCGACCGGCGACCGGCGACCGGCGACCGGCGACCGGCGACCGGCGACCGGCGACCGGTGACCGGTGACCGGTGACCGGATGACCGTCCACACGCGCTTGTTCGACACGTGGTCGGTGCAATTGAGCGTTCCATTATCCAATCAGATGTATACTGTGAATTAGTAATGCTAGGGCACCACGCGGCATTTCATGGCTAGAAAAAAACTGCACATATTCACGGGGTGAGCTCTCAACGCATGCAATGCAGGCATTGTATCACCTTAGTCGCAGACCACAATCAACTGGTTTTCGCAGTTATTAAGCCAGTATTGAGCCAAGCACCTGAGGCCTGTTTTACCATGAACTTAAAACTTAGAAGATGCTTAGAAGACGTGAATTAAGATGAATATCGTTTTATCACACACGGAAAGAAACAAATCACGCCAATAATTTAGCTCGAGATTAGATACAGAGAGATATCGATCACCGGCGAATCGTGCTTCACCAGTTTTTAGCCCCGGAAGTAACTCCACATTCGAGGCAGAATTTGACATCCTCACCAATTTTAACGCTGGAAATAGATGCAAGTGGTCCGGCTGTATCTCTTAGGATTAGCGCCAGTGGTGGTGCTTATTCTACATTTTCACCCCACGTCGTTAGATACTGACCTCCAATCACGGGGTCCTTTTATGCCCACTCTAATCTCCAAACTAAGCGTTGCACGAAAACGAAAGTGGTGTCATGGCAAAGTGTTCGGCGATTAAGAGCCCGAAACCACCACCAAAATTTCTTCCCTTCAAAAAGTGGCGTCACTGGTGGGTCTATGGGATCACTACTGGCGTCATGTTTCTGGCTCTGGGGAATTCATATTGGGGAGATTTTATAAATAAAAATTATTTTGAATTAGAAAAGGAAGGTGAAATCGACCATGACTCAAAACGTTTGCCCATCAAAAATCAACATTTCAATTTGCTTCAAATTTAATTAATATTGTTTATTCATTTTTGTAATATTTCATATTTTATTCATAAGTTCATTTAATTCATTCTATTCATTCATACCAGGGCACACATTCGTGCAACAGAGTTTCCTTTAATAATTAAACATAGCCCTCGTGTAATATATAATATGGCGCATAATCCTAACATAGCACACCCATAGCACATAATCAACTTAACTACAATAATCCCAATATATGTTTTAGCTGAACAATACAGTACAACAATGGTGGCCCATTGGATGACACATCAAACAACCGAGCAATAGCTCTCTCTACCAGCATATCTAAAGTGCTGGAGCTCATCCTTGTAGAACGGCTAGAGCCGTTTTTTACATACAAATGAGGCTCAGTTTGGCTTCAAAGCCGGACACTCCACCATGCAGGCTACATATGTTCTCAAGGAAACTATTCACCACTACACCAGGCAGGGTAGCCCAGTCTATGCCTGCTTCTTAAATGCCAGTAAGGCATTTGACAGAGTTTGTCATGCAAAGCTTTTTCAAATACTAGCTGACAGGGGTGTCCCGACAGCATACCTCGGACTTCTAATTACGTGGTATCGGTCCCAACAGATGGGAGTGAGGTGGGCTGACATTAGATCGGAACCATTTTCTATTCAGAATGGCGTCAGACAAGGGGGAAATATCCCACCTCTGCTGTTTAATGTGTACATAGATGAGCTTTTATGTGATTTGCAAAAGACTGGTGTCGGTTGTCATGTTGGACTGCATGCTGTAAATGTTCTGGCATATGCTGATGACATTGTTCTGCTGGCCCCCACTAGGACAGGACTTCAGGTGCTAGTTAGGTCGTGCGAGACCTTTGCAGCCTCCATGGATGTGAAATTAAATGTTAAAAAGACTGTCTGCATGATGTTTAGCCCTAAAAAACCATGCTCGTCATCACATCTGATGTGTAGCCAAGGGCCACAAGTACTCCTCTGTGGAAAACCGCTTGTGTGGGTCCAGAAGTTCAGGTATCTGGGGCACGTAATTGAGTGCAACCTGAGTGATTGTGCAGATATATAGAGGACCAGACGCGCACTGTACTACCAGGTAAACATGCTCTGTGCTACGTTAGGATATGCAGACAAGCTCATGCTAGTTAGGCTGTTTAAGATATACTGTACCCTCTATGGGTGTGAATTGTGGAGCACTGTGGGTGTGAAATGAGCTTTTCGCGAAGTCTGTATAGCCTATCACTCCTGCTTGAAAAGGCTAGTCAAGGTTCATCGATTTTTTAGCAATCATGAAGTGTGTCGGCAGTTTGGAACTCTGCCGTGCCACATGCTGGTGGCAAGTAGACAGCTTTTATTTGTGCGTAGCCTCATGGACAGTAGCAATGCCATTATAAAAGCACTGCGTGAGAGTGATGTAGCTCGGTTGGGTATTATTGCACAAAATCATGCTCGAATTAGGTATGAATATGAACTTGTATCTATGGATTTATCGGTAGCCAGTAAAGCTGACATCAAAAACACATTTAGGTCCCGGCTGGAACGAATTGTACTGGAAAGAGCAGATCAGGCTCATGTGCATGACCCAGGGTAGAACAGGACAGGTGTGGCACCTTGTGGTTGCTGTCTCAGTTTGGTTGTGCGTTGCTGGTCTGTATGTATGAAGTCAGTGTGTGTTGTAGTATGGTAGCCCAGATATGTACCTAGAATGGTGCGAAATAAAGGTCATTATTATTATAATAATGCCAGATAATCAAATTAGGTCTTGTCAGATCGGGTCAGGTCAGGTCAGGTGCCGATAAGTTAGGTTGGGTTAGGCTAGGTTGAGTTAGGTTAACTCAGTTCAAACTTGCTTGGGAGCGTAGTGGCCTGGGTCGATTTTGAGCATACCAACATTCTGAGGGGTTGGCATGCATTTAATAGGATAAATAAGCAAACGCCGATGCAGTATTCACCAGGCCCACTTGCACTTGTGTCATCTGGCTACAATAGTTAACTTAGGTGCACCCCGGTGCAGCATTCAGCAGGCGCTCTTGTACCAGTGGCATCTAGCGATTAAAGTATGAATGGGTGCGCTCCGGTGCAGCATTCAACAGGCGCACTTGTAGTAATGCCATCTAGCGTATATAGTTTAAATAGGTGCACCACGGTGCAGCATTCAACAGGCGCACTTGTACTCGTGGCATCTAACGATTATTCAAAATCGTAGATAGAATTTGATTGACTAAGACTCGAGAAATATATATTGGAGATTTAGTACATGGTGGTAGGTTTTCCAAAGTTGTCGAGACATGTTTGTCTGTCTGTTTGTCTGTCTGCCTGTGAATCTACTTGTCTGTATGTGCCGCTTCGACGCATGCTGTGCCAAAATAACCGGTCGGATTTCGCTCAAAATTTCACATGAAATGTGCCGGTTCGGCAGACAGACTATGGCGGTGGCTTCGGGTCGCGCGAGTCACGTGTGCACGTGCCACGTGCCGTCAACTGGTATCATGCCGCCATCAGTTTGCAAGGGCCACAGCATATACCACAAGTCGCACGGATATGAAACTTCGTGGAAACACGCACCCGATAGAGAACTGCGTGCTTTTGTGCCCGGCGGCTGGATGCGCTGTGCCGTGCAACTGTCAGGCCATGCATCTGCTTTGAGTTGGCCACCTCCGACCTGAGAGCGGTGCGAAAGAGCGGCACTAGAGCTGTCAAATTTGGTGAAGCCCGATAGCCCAATACCTGTTCTATCCGAGCATGCACAATTTGTAGAGATATAGGCAAAGCGTGCATCATGCGCTCAAGATTCGCTCGACATTCCCAATTCTGTTTAAAATTGGGCTGTGGTTTGGTCAGGCGAAAAACGCGACCGCTACACGCTGGCGCCTGGTCCGGCTTACATCGCACGGAGCAAGGTTACACCACGTGCTACGCCACGTGAAAGCCCACGTTGCTGGCTACACTTTTGGCACAATTTCCGTACCATCGGATCAACAAGCTGCACCTGAGTGGCATCAGTGTGATGAGAAAACGGATTGCACAGAAATCCTGTCTTCTAGTGGTTTAGCGTGTGAAACGGGAGTATTTACATCAGAATATGGCAAGTTTTAGTGCGCCAAATCGGCTCGATTTTAACCAGCATAGCTCGCGAACCCACGAACTGATTGACACAAACCCGACACCACGGTATAGCCAAGACAATCGTCAAGCTCGACAGTGCAAACATTTTTTGCCGCACGTGGCACGTGCACACGGGAGGGGGGTGCAAAAAATGCGCTTGTGTTGGTCGATTTTCACGATTGGGTCTGGTGCAGGAAAACGGCTAAGCGTGACAATAGTTTAGGTTAGGTTAGGTTAGTGTATATTAGCCAATTTTGAGTTAACTCTGTTGAAATCCGATTGGGAGGGTGATGGCTTAGATCGATTTTTAACACACCAATATGGTAGTGAGATTGGAGTGCATCTAGCAAAAAGACGGCAGCGATTGGGCGTGGTGAAACACGATAAATGCATTAGGGTCAAGCTTCAGTAGTGCTTGTTGCTTCTGCTGTAGTATTTGAAATCAGTGATGAGTAGGCTTCTGGCATGCTTTCGAAACTCTGCGGCGGTCATCTAACATGCACATCCAATTCAACTGTGGACATTGGATAATATTACATCTGGATGTCTATTAAAAGTCACTGCTGCAACATAGGAAAGGAGCGCATTCCCGCCGCCTCACCCCCCCCCCAGACCTCCAAAGCCAAAAGGACGATCTTCTGGCAGGAAATTGAATTCGATTCATTGTGAGGTGATCTGCATTTCATGTCTGCAATTGTGTTCTTACATATATACAAACAACATTGAAAATGATGGCTTAAGCGTCCGCATAGGAAGCGTAGTTTAAAAAATGGACAAAGCTTTCAAACCCAACTGCCTATACCCCATCATAACTATCTATTATATCAAATGCCGTTCTGCAGCCAGTGGAAAGGTACATCAGCTTGGGTGGCAATGCATAGGTATCCAAAAACCATAGACGAGTCCAGTGCATATTGATTTTGGGACTTACTTTACAATGCTTCCTTTACTTATGATGTCTCTCAATTTCTGAACCAGTGCTATGCTGCCGTAAGCAACAATAGTTTTAATTTCATAGGTAGCTGGAGTAAAATTGGCATACTTCGGCAATGGCGGAATCCACAAATTGTAAATGCGGGTAATATAATATGCGGCATGACCCAAGTTACATGATAATATGCTCACTCCTGATTTGGAAACTTTTGGAAAGAATACTTTCTTCATAAAAATTTATTTCGAGGCGGGTTCAGGAATATCAGGATCAGGGGAATTCCAACATTTCGATATGCACACAGACTAAAATACGAACAAGAATTAGCTGGTACCGCTCTTTACAGCAAGATATATTCAGAGCATTTCGACAATGTTAAAACATCGGCTCGAATATTCAGGCAGAAGTTAGGTTTTTCCCACTTGGAACACTTGAATACTTCACTTCACTTCACTTCAACATTTCACATCTTCCCACTTGAAACTAATGGTGGAAAACTGTACCTTGCCACTTTTAGCCGTTCCTGCAGCCACTTTTGGTGAGTAAATAGATTTCCAGCAAGACACATCCCACATCAGACTCATTGCAATCATTGTATACGTAGCTACTGAAAAGTGCGCCCCTATATAAGAATTGACACATGCTTACAAATTATGCCCCCAAGCAAGACGCATGGAGCCACGTATGATCAATATATTATGCTAAAACTTCCGAAATACGTACTAAATATCCTCGTTGTGTTCACTTCAGAGTAAGGCACCTGCGAATTGCAATGTTCTATGTATCAGAAGAACCAAACACAACTCCTGTCTTATTCACTTTGCATTCACCCCTTGTAGGCACACAACTTCTAAAGCTTCGAACTACTATGTGCGATTGCCTTGCAATAGTTGCTGTGAAGTTTTCGACAACATATCAAGGAAATTGAAAGAATTAGACGAAGCAAGACGAGCTGACCGTACAAGATCGCCTGCCAAGCGTGTCCTACAATAAGTCGCCTGTGGGTAGTCTTGACATAACCACATTCCGAAATTATCTCAATTTCCCCATCTCCCATATGCGCTTGCGTAGCACTTTTCCTGTCAAAATGTTCCTCTATGTTACGAATTGCATGAAAGTCGGCAGCAAACATTTTGCTTCCTTTCTTACCCATTCTGGATGCGCATATGTTAAGTATGTGAGCTAAAATATCGAAGTCATGTAGCCAATATTCTTTCAATATTGTCTAAACAGTTTGGTGAAGAAAGGTGGCATGCATTCGAAGATACGGACAGCGAAAGCAGCATACCATGTTGCGACGAAAAAGCAACATTGTCCGATCCTTCGTCCCGAACTTACTCCTGTAAGAATTATTTCGTGAACCCTACACAAATATGTATGATATCGATGGCGTTGAAATTGAATTGTGTCCTTAAGAAATTATTTGTTTTCGTGTCGGATTAGTCCAGGAAATTAATAGGCGATTGATGTATGCAATAGGCAATAGCAGGTAATGAACACGGGGATACACAATTGCAATGGGCAATCACGGAGGCCGGGCTTACCTTTCGACGAGTTCAGGCAGTTCCACAACGCTCTGTGAATATTAGTTCACTCTTAATGCCAGAGCTATTGTGCGCCCATAGCACCGGTAAGTTGTAGATTGCTGGTAGTAGTTGTAGTTGTAGTTATGCGTTAGATCGAGCATTCGTCCCGCGCGCGCACGTAGCACGTAGCACTTCCACTCGCGTCTCGCAGCCGACCCTGACTAACCCGCGCGCGCACCGACCCGTCTGTGTCAAGGTCACGTGACCGCCCGAGGCCAAGCAGCCCGGCCCTCCTGCCCGTGACACGAGCGAAGGACGGGATTCCATGCGAGTTCGGAAAGGTTGGAATGGAATAAAGAATGGTGGATCAATAATTTTGTGGTTGCGATGATAATTAGTGGCATTTTAATGTATGTATGTATTTAATGCCTGTATTTGAAATGCTATGATTAATATTGTGCGCACAGAATTATCGCACTCCTGCAGACATCTCTAACCCGAGTAGAGTCCAAAAACGACCCATGGTCGAAGCACAATGTTGTGAAATCTCACCAAGTTTCAGTATGATCACTTCGAACATGCAAATGCATGTTTAAACCATGTCTTCCATCACGAACCAGGTGTTTTTGTAAATCGCACGGATTTGTATATTTAGTCCGAATTCTTGCGGTGGTGGCTTTATGAACCTGAGTCCTGTGCTAAGCAAAGCGTGTTGCGTGAACATTTGTCGCATCACCTGATCCGTAAATTCAAGTGCAAAGGCAGATTTTTTTTTACCGAGAACTTAACGTACCGTCACGGCTCCAACACGGCTTTCCCAGTAGAGCGTCCCCGGCCTCATCGGGTCGGTTGCCAATTGACTCTCCCAGCCGGGGAGCGCGTGAGGCGACTCGAATCCTGTCTTTCCAGAACAGGGGAGACTAATGCGCGCCAGAGTTCATACCAACTGAGTTATCGGGCGACAGAATCATATACATGTATGCAGTAACACCCATCATGAAGTAAGCTTGTTTTAAGATGTCACATCAGTGACGGAAGGTGATCCTTCAATGACGTGCACCTCCGGACCTTGAGGTCACCCAGAGCCATATTGTCTGTACCAATATCTAATAGGAGCCTGCAGCCCCACTAAATATCGTTGCTATCCAAGGGTATGATATATTTTCTTGACTAATTTGGCATGAAATGGCCTATCCTTACCCTTTCCGAGCCGTATCTTGATATATATATATATATATATATATATATATATATATATATATATATATATATATATATATATATATATATATATACATATACATATATATATATATATATATATATATATATATATATATATATATATATATATATATTCTCACATCGTTCATGCGACTCGAGCCGTTTACAACTGACAACAGATTTGTCATCGGTGACTCCGCCCCTGGGCAGTTGCAGGAACACCTGATTGGTCATGTGATTAATGTGGTGGTTGTTGGCTTTACGACACGTCGACCGTGGATCATGTATCGTCGCCAATCTCTCACGTCGATTGGCCGCGGGCGCAGAGTAGCTACAGGTGAGACCCACTATCTTTCGATTGTAAGGTAGATAACTGACCCCTAGTCTACTTGCCCCCATCCCCTAACAATGACTTATAGTTTAAGACGTAATTATGTTTTGACGTATATAGCTACGTTATGACGTATGTATGACTTATAGATGTAAATAGCCTATTTGTTGTTTCATTTTTGGTAATTTCCGCGCTGGCGTTCAACCTCAGTCATTTCTGCTCATGCTCTTTTCCTCCTTGCCACCGTGTTTTCGTCATGCTACTTGTTGTAAAAGGCTTGCAATGTCTTGTATGTGTCTTCTTTTTTAAAAAAAACTTACATGTATTCTTCCATGATTAGAATCAATGCGTCTTTCTCGGTGGCTTTGATGCTTACTTTCCTTTACCTTGACCGCGTATTTTCCTTTGCAACACGCCTCCATGATCACCGCAAAGCCAGCGATACTGCGACAGTGGTGCAATGCGACACGCAGGTCGTGTTCCTCACGGCGTTGGAGGCGGCGACACGCTGTCGATGAGCGACCGATCGAAGGTAGATGCGGAGCTGTAGCAATGCTTTTTTTCTTCTTTTTTTTTGGGGGGGGGGGAAATTGGAGCATTTATTTCCAAAATTGTAGAACGCTTAATTAAATTGTCCTGCAAGAACGAGATGCGTCCAAACCGTACAATAGAACGCAAAAGTTACAACTATAAATAGGACTTACGTCCGCTTAGATGCCTCCAGCGTATATGGCCAAAGCAGTAGAATCGTCGTAAGGTCAATGACCAACTACCTGATAGATTGCACTGGAATTGTGCTGAAGAGGGATTTCGCTGGGGTTCGTGCACAACAGTCATCAAAGCTTTATGCTCGACAGTGATGTATGCAATCTAGGTTTGAGATATGGAAGTCGTGTCACATTGCATGATTAATGTTGTGTATGATAAGCACGAAATTATTATTCAAATTTGGTGCTTCACTTTATGTGGTGCTTATTTTTAGTAGACGTTAGCACCTTGATTCGTGTCAAGCTTTTACTTAATTTGCATACTGTGTCAATGTGCGCATAATATTTTCGATGCTCATGATGGTTGCGTCTCTTGAAAGCTCGGGCAAGTTTTTTCGTTGAAGGTCAGACATGCACATTCGCCTGTGGTCGAATATTCAGTGAATATTTTGCTTGTGTGCGCTGGCAAAAATGTACTAAGCTACCGGACTGAACAATGCCAGTAAAAATATTCGAAACATGATTCAGACGATCGCGAGTGAGCGCTGCAACTTTGTATATCCGGTTGTGAGTGGGCGCCGTAATGTTGTCGTTCAGGTTGCGAGTGAGCGCCGTAATTCTGTCTATCCGGTTGTGAATGAGCGCCGTAATTTTATATGTCCGGTTGTGAGCGAGCGCCGTAATTTTGTCGGTCCGGTTGTGAGTGAGCGCCGTAATTCTGTCTATCCGGTTGTGAATGAGCGCCGTAATTTTATATGTCCGGTTGTGAGCGAGCGCCGTAATTTTGTCGGTCCGGTTGTGAGTGAGCGCCGTAATTTTGTTTGTCCGGTTGTGAGTGAGCGCCGTAATTTTGGCAGGGGGGTTGTCCGTCAGGTTGTGAGTGAGCACAATCATTTTGTCTGTCCGGTTGTGAGTTGGCGCCGTAGTTTTGTCTGTCCGGTTGTGAGTGAGCGCCGTAAATTTCTTGTCCGGTTGTGAGTGAGCGCCGTAATTTTGTCCGTCAGGTTGTGAGTGAGCACAGTAATTTTGTCTGTCCGGTTGTGAGTTGGCGCCGTAGTTTTGTCTGTCCGGTTGTGAGTGAGCGCCGTAAATTTGTTGTCCGGTTGTGAGTGAGCGCCGTAATTTTGTATATCCGGTTGTGATTGAGCGCTGTAATTTTGCATGTCCGGTTGTGAGTGAGCGCCGTAATTTTGTATGTCCGGTTGTGAGTGAGCGCCGTAATGTTGTCTGTTCGGTTGTGAGTGAGCGCAGTAATTTCGTCTGTCCGGTTGTGAATGAGTGCCGTAATTTTGTCTATCCGTTTGTGAGTGAGCACAGCAATTTTGTCTGTCCGGTTGTGAGTGGGCGCCGTAGTTTTGTCTGTCCGGTTGTGAGTGAGCGCCGTAATTTTGTCTGTCCGGTTGTGAGTGAGCGCCGTAATTTTGTCTATCCGGTTGTGAGTGCGCGCTGTAATTTTACATGTCCGGTTGTGAGTGAGCGCCGTAATTTTGTCTGTCCGATTGTGAGCGAGCGCCGTAATTTTGTCTGTTCGGTTGTGAGTGAGCGCAGTAATTTTGTCTGTCCGGTTGTGAGTGAGCGCCGTAATTTTGTCTGTTCGGATGTGAGTGAGCGCCGTACTTTTGTCTGTCCGGTTGTGAGTGAGCACAGTAATTTTGTCTGTCCGGTTGTGAGTGGGCGCCGTAGTTTTGTCTGTCCGGTTGTGAATGGGCGCCGTAATTTTGTCTATCCGGTTGTGAGTGAGTGCTGTAATTCTACATGTTCGGTTGTGAGTGAGCGCCGTAATTTTGTCTGTCCGGTTGTGAGTGAGCGCAATAATTTTGTCTGTCCGGTTGCGAGTGAGTGTCGTAATTTTGTCTGTCCGGCTGCTCGTTCTCTATGTCTGGAGGATTGAAAGACATTGTTCTTCCGCCAGCCTTACGCCGATTCTGTTCAGCCAGTCGATGTTCAGTGGCCACTGCTGGCCATCTTGGTTTGTGGCCTTCATCCATCCATAACTCATTGTCCTCCCTAATTTCTTTTAAAATGGAAAATGGAAGTATCATAGCGCATCAATTGCAAGCGCTCGAGCAGTTGAAAAGCCGCATCGGGATGAATTATATTCGCTAGCTGATCCAGGAGGTGGTCCAATACGGCTATGGCCCTCTTTTGTTGTGATCATGGGGGACAAATAGGTCAGTTATCCCTCCCCTCTTTGGGTGAGAGAAGCTGGATACACTGAATACACTGAATACAATCAGCATGTATTTTGCTCTCCCAACCTAAAGGACATGTTCTACCTGTACCGTCATCCCCCCCCCCACACACACACTGCTCAACACCTTTTTCCTAGTAAAACCGCCAATATTTGGCACCTTGTCGAAGTTTGGCAAAAACCGGCCGACAGTCTGCCCCGTCTGTCCTAACATGAAACTTTTAAATAAGCAGTGCCCTGAATCCCTGAAGCAAGAGAAGTCCCTGAAACACTTCAAGGAACCAAGATGGATATATCACATTTACATTTAATATGACTTTCTCCTTGCATTTGTAAAGATATTTCTTTTTTAAATTACATTTTGGATTGATTTTTTCCAAAACATAGTACTTTTAAAAATATATTTACAATTTCAAGGTCATATTAAATGTAACTGATATATCGCTATGCTCCTTGCAGCCGCACTGAAACACATGAAACCAGATCGAGTCTGAATCGGTGCCCTCGCTTGCTCGCTTCGATCGTTTCTTTTTTATATTACATTTTGGATTGATTTTTTCCAAAACATAGTACTTTTAAAAATATATTTACAATTTCAAGGTCATATTAAATGTAACTGATATATCGCTATGCTCCTTGCAGCCGCACTGAAACACATGAAACCAGATCGAGTCTGAATCGGTGCCCTCGCTTGCTCGCTTCGATCGTTCACTCACTCCGTCTGAATTACTGGATGAAGTACATAGCCCAAGTGCCGGAGCAGACTGGCGAAAAACGTATTCAACCTGTGCTAACTTGACATGTGAATATTTATCTTAAATATTTGTAGTTGTGAAATAGTGTAGGGCAGCTTCAAGTTGGCTGTTCATTTTTTGGTGATTTTTTTTTTTTTTTTGGGGGGCGTGGAGGAATGGAGCATATGGCCAAAAATAACTTACACCAACCTCTCGCATCGAAAAGTTATTCCTGCAGTCCTGTTGGACGATGGCATGCCAATAGCTGTTTGCCGTCCAGACAATGTCATGCGGATTCAGGCTGGCGTCGGTCATGCCCGTGTGCACTGGCTGGTTCCACAAGCTGACAACAAATAGTCGCACCCTCCGCTCCGCCGCACAACCAGTGTCCGGTCTTCCGCACGATCAGTGTCCCCTCCTCCGTATGGCCAGTGTCGGATCTTCCGCACGACCCGTGTCTCCTCCTCCGTATGGCCAGTGTCCGGTCTTCCGCACGATCAGTGTCCCTTCCTCCGTATGGCCAGTGTCCGATCTTCCGCACGATCGGTGTCCGCTCTGCCGCATCAACAGTGGTTCCGGTTCGGCCCGGCACCGACTGCTGCCTGTCGGTATTGGCACGGCTGCTGCCTGTCAGTATTGGCACGGCTGCTGCCTGTCGGTATTGGCACGGCTGCTGCCTGTCGGTATTGGCACGGCTGCTGCCTGTCGGTATTGGCATGGCTGCTGCCTGCCGGTATTGGCACGACTGCTGCCTGTTGGTATTGGCACGGCTGCTGCCTGTCGGTATTGGCACGGCTGCTGCCTGTCGGTATTGGCACGGCTGCTGCCTGCCGGTATTGGCACCGGTTTGCAGTCGCCAACTCGCACGCACACACTCGCCAAGGCACACTACCCGAGTTTTACTCCAGGTGGGCTTATCAGGGCCGGTGACTGGGAGCGTAGACTGCGCCGCTTCACAGCTATTATTGACAAAGTATACTGTGCCGCTTCACATTTAGGGATTCCGTGACAGTCTACCAGGATGCCTGCGGGTGTGGTTATGAAGTTGGCCAGGCTTGACCAGACATGAAATAATTTGGCATTTAATTGGCCTATACTTCAACTTCAATACTCCACTGTTGCAACTAGGGAAAGGGGCGGGGGAAATCATGTCAATTAATCCTTTCCTTGTCCTGAAGGATACAATTTCCAAGCACTATGCTGGCGCCATTGACTCATTTCCAAGCACTATGCTGGCGCCATTGACTCATTTCCAAGCACTATGCTGGCGCCATTGACTCAGCAATCTGAGTTGTGTTTGTTTGTTGGGTGGTTCACGACGCACTTTATGCACGATGACGGCTAATGGCGCCGCGCACACTGTTTCGTCGGTGGGACACGGGATTGGGAAATGTCCCGAGTGGTGAGAGTGTTGAACCCAGGACCTTGGTATCCATAATCCAACATCTCAACCATTCGGCCACCCCACCCCAATCCGAGTTGTGAGGCGCCTTAAGTTAATTGTTTAGTGCTCATTATTACAGTATTACGTCTATATAGCGCACATTGTGCGGCCAGCTGCGACGTGCTCATTGTTATGCGCATCATAAAATATCTGTAAAATATAATTTATTCCAACTTGCTCCCACATTCTAAGGTTATAATTAATGTCGCTTCTACTTCGACATATAACCCGACCACTCATCAGGTTCTTTGTGAGACCACATTCAATCGCTTGCAGATGGAGTGTCATGTGCTTTGCGCTCCGTATTTGAGAGTGCAGCTTGGCCGGCATAATGGGCACGATCGCAACATGAGCGGGCCACGGACAAGGTGAAGTACATTTTCCAGGATCGATGTCGTGCGGTGATTACTCGCCCCAGACGAAGTCGACTGTGTGAAGTTCAAGTGCGGCCGAGGTCCTGAAAATTTGTTCCGGCGCAAAGCTGGTGTGAGCTTTGCCGCATGCCAAACCTTTGAGGACTTCGGGACCAAAGACCGACTAATTTGCGCGGATCGAGACCGTTGATCGAGACCGTTGCACAGATAAAATAGCATGGATGAATCAGTAGAATGTTATTCTCCTCATTCATACCGACCTTCGTGCACCACTGCAAGGCTTAAAACAGCGTCCTCAGATCTGAACGTGCTGAAGTTAGGCATGCCTGCTCCTTGAATTTACTCACACTTTTTAATCAACTGTCGAGGTCATGTCAGGCACGGAGATCATGAACTTTTAATGGAGGTATTTTATCAAAATGCATAGCATCGTTGAGAACTAAGCTGGGCACACACGATCTTTTCGGCACACGCTTATTCTCTGAGTACATACGAGAACGGTGTTGAAGCCCTAACTTCGGATGTGTCATGTCACGGAGATATTGTCAGATGGATATCAAATACATGTGTGTCATGTCACGGAGATATTAGGTTGCACAATTTTCATATGTTGCCATCTCCATGCCACCAATGAAAAATAGAAGACGTGAATACCCGTCTTTTTCGACACCATTGATTATCATTCGTTGCTGATGTACCACACCAACTGTTGTGAAATTCCGGGAAACATGAACGCAACTTACGCCCTCGAAATATGTTACATGCTCAAAATCCAATAGGTACAAGTGAAGAGAAATCCGTTCGTTGCCACTAAAACATCATTCGAATTGTTTTTCAGTCATTAGCTGTACAGAAACATGTGTGGAGAAGCGGTCGATTGTGGAGGGGGCGGCTGTCACATGCCCTGTCAAGTGATTGAGGGCAGTGATACATTGTCTTGTGCTCACACCTAGGAAGCCGACTCTCAGAGAGGCCCTCAGATATTGTTGGAATATCTTGCCAAACACGATTGGCCATTCAGCTGGGTTTGCGCGATTGAGTCGGTTCGGATACGGTCCAAGCAATAACCTCTGCTTAGTATCGACGCCGATCATAAAATGCTTCCACGTGCAAAGCGTTTGACGAAATGTGTGAATTAAAATGTAATTTCGAAATGTGCAATATTGTTTAACAACGGATTACGTGCAATAATGCAGAATGTTTAAAAAAAGAAAGTTTTCTAATTTCTATCAAGGTCAAGGTCATCCGATGTCTCGGTTATGTTTCATCAAGATAATGTCATATGCAATGCATCACATGGGTGTTGATATGAAATGGAATTGCGCTAGCGAAAACGACGGCGAAATAAACTCTTCAGTCTGAAGCAACAAAAATCGCACCAATTCCTTCAGTCGACCTTCGAGAATGATGACATAGCTTTGCAAGCCAGCAATTCGTATTTTCTGGACTAGGTCACATGATTTGTGCACAGTAGCTTACGAGCATTTTCATCGCCATCAATGACACCGTTCGGGAGATATAATTTATAACCCAAGGTCGCCTGTTCAAGCGGAAGTCAGCATGCGTTTGACATGCCTCCATTCCGGCCAGGCCGCGTGTAACTCCAGACCCATCCCACCGCCTAGTCCAGTATATATTGTCACCCGTCAACATCCCGGTCACACCCCGTGTAACCCCAGACCCATCCCACCGCCTAGTCCAGTATATTGTGTTATACGCCATCAATTGCTAGCCCCGGCCATTTGCGTGATGAAGCCATTTCGGTAATATCCGCTCCTTAGCACGAAACATTATCGCCCGTTGGATATTTTCATTCCAAGCTACGGTCAACCAGTCAATGGTGGAGTAGCAACCATTTTTGCATTTTGGAGTTTGGATTATAACGTCGGATTACGTTGGGTTTCAACGTGCAACATTTTATATTTGTGAATACAACGTGCATTCACATTTACATTTACATTGATATTCACACAAAATATTTACAGCACTCGGGGTGCGAAGTGTCCTTAACCCGCGCTCCATTTATCTATCAAATCTTCACGAACCGGCCTGAAAGGGCAACATGAGCCATGAGTCCTACACAATTGGAGCCACACAGCTGAACATTTCTGGAGAATACATAATGTGTTTCCAAAGGCAAAATTTCGAAGGGGCACATTGTGGGACTGAGAGGACCAAGTAAGTCACTGAAGATCAGCAGTTGAATGAATCCCTCCATACACGCAATAACTGTAATGAAGTTGGATAAATGTGCTTAGGGGTAAGAAGGGAATGTTACATCGAGTTACAAGTACATTTGAACATTTCGCATTCAGTGTTTTGGAGGATGAAGTTTGCTTTCATGTTCCCCAGAATTCCCCAACCGAATAACATAAATAAATAAATAAATAAGTAAATAAAAATAAATAAATATATAAATAACTTATTTAATAAATAAATATAAAAGTATATATATACATGTGTGTGTGTGTGTGTGTGTGTGTGTGTGTGTGTGTGTGTGTGTGTGTGTGTGTGTGTGTGTGTGTGTGTGTGTGTGTACAAATACTTCAAAACGACGGCTACCTTTTCCTTTCTTTGTCAGCGGAAGTATGAAGGTCGACAAGTATTCAATTGCATGCGATGTTTCTCGGTGATATGACATGATCTGACGTTCGGGATTCAACACCGAGCTCTTATGGGCTCAGGGAATACGTATTTGCCGGTTGAAGGTCACCTGTGCCTGAAGTAGCTATCAGCGATGTCTTAAGCTTTTGTGAATCACCTCCATTGAGCGATCACCATCTCCTTGTATTATACGACCTCGACCTTCATCAAAAGAGAATCCGAACTTCCAAGGAGCACATACGTGTAGTTGCAGTCCGCCTAAGACTCAGGAGCTTGCCATAAGCCCTCCTGCGCTAGTGGTTCGCGAAGTCGCGGTATAAACTGGGAAATGGTTTCCCCCCCCCCCCCTAATGTATTCGTATTGCTTGATGCGGGAATAGATCTCGGCCTACGCAGATAAGTTGGCTATTGACCCAGGAAATTTTCAAAAGCACGGCGCACGGCACAACCCATAGCAGGATTAGGTCGCAAACAAAATTCCAGTATCTCGATCGCATC
This sequence comes from Ashinkailepas kermadecensis, assembly GCA_034440615.1. Lineage (NCBI taxonomy): Eukaryota > Metazoa > Arthropoda > Thecostraca > Neolepadidae > Ashinkailepas > Ashinkailepas kermadecensis. The sequence goes on from JAOTOM010004269.1 coordinate 66,220, forward strand.
TGAGCTTCGCGCAGTCGACTTCGTCTGGGGCAAAGTATTCCAGGACGACCCCAACACTGGGAAATGTGCTTTACCAGCACCGTATGGTATTATTTACGTTGTACATGCTGCAATCCCAAATGCGCAGCACAATACTAAATCGCGCTCCATCTTCCAACGATTGAGCCGGAAAGTGAAGAAGCGCCAATAGCGGTTGGGGAACGGCACAGTTTACTTTTTCGGCGAATCTCCATGGCCCACAAGGAGCATAACCGGCGGCGATAATGTGCCGCCAGCAGGCGCCCTGTCTCGCGACACCGCCAGCAGGTCTCGCGACTGGTATCACAGCTGGCATCACAACTGGCATAGCGAGCGGCGTCGGACATCGCGCGCCGGGCCCGTATCACCGACCCGACCGGCGGGCAGCCGATGCATCACACCGCATCACTCGACCGCGCATCGGCGCCGATACTGTAATCGATCTCTCGGTCAGCCTGAGCCTGAGCAGCCTGAGCAGCCTGACAGCTTGAGCAGTCTGGGAGCCTGAGCAGCCCGAGCAGGCCGACAGCCTGAGCGGTCCATTCTCCGCGCGGCCCCGGCGCCGATCGGGGCCCATCGGCGTCGTCGCGGCGCCACGTCGCCGACAGCCGGGAGCCACCAGCCGCCGGGGTGTGTGCGCCGGGGCGCACCGACACCGGCGGACACCACCGCACCACGCCCGCCGGCCGCCGGCCGCCGCCCACGACTGCCGACTGTCGTTCACGGGAACACCGCCCGCGCTGTCTGAGTTCACGGGAACACCGCCCGCGCTGGCCGAGTCCACGGGAACACCGCCCATGCTGCTTGAGTCCACGGGAAAACCGCCCATGCCGTCTGAATCCACGGGAACACCGCCCACTCTGTCTGAGTCCACGGGAACACCGCCCACGGCTGCTGGGTGTTGAGCAATTCTAGGACAAATCGCCTACGCAGACCCAAGATTCTTCAACACACCCGCTCCAAATTTGATAAAAACGGGTACACTGGGCTATCTACGACCCATATTACCATTCTGATATTTGTTTGATTTTCATGTGAAAATGGTCACGAAGTACAACTTAGAAAACTTTTTAGCTCACTGAGAAAATTTGTATGCAAAATCATTTATCTTCTTAGTGTTAACAGTTAACTTATCAAATTCATTTATATATATATATATGATTTGAAAGCGGAAGCTCTGCCAAAGTGAATAAAAACAAGTGTGGTCTTGTGAAGTACAGATATGACACCCTGACCTCGTGTCGCTTCATGGCCCTCATAACCTATAAAAGGTTATATTTTGATATGTTTCAATTTATAGATAGTGGGTGCTTAATCAATCGTGTATCTGATGACGTATCGTTTTTCTCGTAAAGCCAGATCCATAATTGGTCACAGAGGTCAAATTTCAGGGCCTGACATGAGCTCCAGATAATTGTATTTGAGGTGACTAGGAGCATGACCGATATGGATGCCATCTAAAAGTAACTCGGCCATAGATTACGATGGTGATATTGTCAAGTACGTCAGAAGTCAACCAGATATCATTTTGGTCAGTAACCTGACCTCGATGTAGTGTATTTATGTGTATTGTAGAAGCTTAATGTTCAATATGTATTTAATTTTAAAGCCCTTTGCTAATGGATCACGATTATATCAGGCTTAATTGCATGAGAGGTCTTGGCGGTCACATATGAGTCAGCGACCTGCCATCAAGTTAAGGCTTGAGGTGTGCATTATAGAAGGTATTCGATGTGAGGGCGTTTGGTAGCACTTCGTTCGGAGAAAACAACAAGGCCATGAACGTGTCATGAAAGGTCACATAGGTCACATTTGGATAATCTGTTTGTTTTTCAACGACATCACGGTTTGCGGTGTCTTGTAGGATTCGGTCACGGTCTGGTCTTCTTTTGTTTCTGGGGCCTGTTGACGCGCGTACGAGTTATCGTCCCTCTGGCGTCACCATTTTATGATGTTTTTTAGATGTTGGGGAAAGTTGTGCGGCCACGCACATTCCTGAGCAGAAATTTAACCAGAAAGTGGTTTACTTTTACGAGTCCGACGACATTAGTAGGCTGTGCCCTGGCAGGGCGATGTTAAAGCCGTTCGAGATGCAGAGGCACGAAATGTGCAGTAGAAAAGCTTTCAGATACTTAAAGATACTTTTGGGCAATCTTTGCGAATTGCACCCTGCTTTTTAGGAAGGAAATGACGGGCCTGCTATCGGGTTTTCGACCTTCGCGAATCTGAGACCTCACCATTGCGTGCTGGCCGACGGCGGGGCACCCCACTCGTAACGTTATTGTGGTCTCTGTTGGTCGTTGCATGTCAAGTAATGTTGTGCATCAGGCCGACGAGCGTGCTTCGACGCGTAATGATGCAGCATGGAAGCTGACGAGTCACCACTCTATCGTCCAGGCGTAATCGCAGTACTTCAGGCAGCTGCGTGACTATCTCCGACAGTGAGTCGGTCGTGGTCGGCACTTTTTTGTCGAAATTTTCGCTCGTCATCCAGAATGCGACTCAAAAATTCAAATAAGGATAACTCCCAATGCACTCTTCATCAGTTTGTTTGGCACAAACGATTCATACAATAGCTTTTGCGTGGCATAACTCCAACACAAAACGCGGCTGCAGTGGCAGCGTTCCATTGTGCGTTTATTCCTTACATACACAGATGTATTCAGAACTCAAGAAAGTTCACCTACCCGATGGTCGCTCTGGAAAATATAAAAAGAATCATAACTTTGTAAATATTTGTAGCCACCGGAAAGATTGGAGCATCAGATGGGAATGGATTTTGTTTTAGCAACCAAGCACGGAAAAAATGTATGCGATGGCATTGGTGGGTCGGCTGAGCGTACGGTATATCGTGTCAGCCTCCGACGGCCACTAGATGGGCAAATCGAAATCCTTTAGCTTCCCTTGAAAACCGTGAGTCATACTTCAGCAATAACATGCGGTTTTTCTTTGTCTCAGCGTCCGAAATGTGTAGTGTGGCCGATAAACCTGCAGCTCGGCTACGTGAATCGCTTCTCTTGAAGAGTATAAAGAGACTTCAACTCTTTGTGCCGTTATACGGAAAGAGAGCATGATAATAGGATAATGATATATCTGAGGATGTCGACCACCGCATACGCTTCCGTAGCTGACACGCATGACCATGCCTCGAATAATACTATGTTTAACCTTGCAGGATTATGTACATGATGTAGGTATGCACCTGCTATGCTCATGATTCGCCTTTAGCTAAATGTACTTGTAGCTGAAATTCATTGTGTGATATCGAGTAATTCCATAAGAGATGGAAGGATACCAGTTAAATAATTCCTTAGAAGGCGAACGGGTTCTTCATTGGACGCAAATCTTCATGCCATGGTTAGGTCAGCGTGCATACCTATGTAACCTCTGTGACCTCACGTAACGGGTTTTGGCACTGTAGTGCTCTCTGAACAAACTGTTTTAAATGGCACTCATGCCAAGTATATTCTATAATGCAGGCACAACCTTCATTTTTAAGCCAGGTCACTGAACCATGTGTGACCTCTGTGACCTCTGATGCACTTGCATATGTGACTATCTTGGTCTATGAGAAGTGTGCTTTAAAAGGAGAGCCATATCGGTCATATTCTGCAATGCACATAAAGCCACTGTTTGCAGATCGAGTCACTGAGCCAGGTGTGATCTCGCTGACCTCTGACCTACTTCAGAATATCACCATTGTGTTCTACGAGCGAAAAGCTTTTAAACAACAAAGCTTTTCGCTATACCGGCTATGTTTATAGTATATATACCGGCTATGTTTACAGTCACTCAGAATAACACTGTTTGGAGGCCAGAGGTCAGGCCCCGACATTTCACCTCAGTGACCCAATATGCAGTCTGCTTTACAAGGAAATATTGACGGAAACAGTCAGACAATTGGGGTATGTTCGGTGAAGAAATAAAGAATATGAAAACAGGATTTGTTTCCGAAATGCGACGAGATTAATAGAAGGTCACGAGTTACCATAGCTTAAAGTTGATTTGAGCAATTACAACTACTTTCATTACATCTGATAGGTTTTTCTGTTTCAAATAAGGCATAAGTTGGTCCGTTAATTTGTACCGTTATAAATAGGTATAATATTTTCCAAATGAAAACGTTTCAAGCTTTAAACTTCAAAGACGGTACAAAACATTTTATTTTGCTTCGGTTGCTTTGGTGGCACTCATTACTTTCCCTGGGTGCTACCCATTCCGAAGCTCATCTTCAGCGGTTCATGAAGTACTTCCAGGTATTTGACTTTGGCGGTTGGCATACATGTGCCCTCGGGACGTTTCAGATCATATCTCAGTGATCTTGACCGTTGCACCTGTCACATGTGCTAGACTAAGTCTTCATTTCGCTTATTATCAATATTGAAGCACTAAAATGCATATGTTTTTCGGCCAGGATCTCAAAACTACGGTGAAGACGGGTGACTGACTGCTCTCCAGCAATGACCTGTTTGACCTGATCTGGAAAGTTAACCACAAGTGATCGATAAAAACGTTTAAAACAATTTTAAACGTTCACGCATGTACATTGTACACAGATGCATGCTGAAGTTTACCGAATCTCTCTATCTTAGTTAGAACAAACGTTAGCGTGGAGGTCAAATGGACGCCTCACACTTCGTGGGGTAAAACATTTCGCCGCAATACGACAGCTAAGGTTCTTCGAATTCTGACAACTGATGGATTGGACAGTGCAGGCTCAGAATGTACAAGGATCATAGTGTCGAAGAGTCAGAACGTCAAATTGTGCTTGTTGTTCAACATGAGCCAGCAAAAGATTTTAAGCTTTATCGACAAAGACGTTCCACTTCCGCGTTGTTAGAAATGCATATACTTAGCAATAAGAGAATAAACATGTTTACCTACAAAACGACATGTACAATATGTACTTTTCAGGTTCTCAAGCTTTACATTCAGTATCACAATTTTGAACACTACTGAAGGTCAAGAACCAACCAATGAAATATCACATTAAAGTCATTGTTAAGCTTACAAAATAACAGCATGCTAGCGCCTGCAATTATGATATTGCATCCCCTCCACATTTTTGTTCAACATGTTTTACCTGGTCCTCCATTTTTTCTAACGTTCATACGCCCATGCCGAAGCACAGTGGCTGAGCCAGGATGGTTGCGTACGTCATGCTTACCGTGGCACCATTCATAGGCCCTCAGTCCAAACGATTCCGCAAGACTTGGACTGAAATATGCACTTTCCAAGACAAATATCTGCGCTTCGTATTCAGTTCGAGTGCGCAGATTCATGAACTTCATAAACTTCATACGTAGTAGCAGTGTCAAAATCATGTTTCCGGTTGACACAATGATCATAGGATACGCATATATTATAGTAATAACTATAAGTATATTTAAGTTATAGAATACACACTAATTTACTTGCGTGAAATTCCACTTAGCGGACATTTCAGGCCTAATCTCATTGTTCATCGATTGCATCTCGCATACCACTTTTCCTCGAATTCTTGTTGCCTAAGGAGAGAAAGAACACAGTAAGTTCAGGGGGTATGGCAGGGGACTGGATATAGCAAGCCTCATATGCACACTCAGGCTGCGACCATCCACGATTGTGTATATGAGGCTGGCAAAATGCAAAGCAAGTGAAGGTACGAGTGCATGCAATGTGAGCCTGTTAGCATTCATTCCTGGTTTTGAACGAGCAGTGTTCAGGCGCAAGCAAGATTGCTGTCTACTGTTGATTGTTGCTGAATTGCTGCCAATCCTCCACTGCTGCTGAATTTTTGCTGCCAATCCTCCAGGCTCCATTTATTCTGCGTCCAACTAACACCAAGGTGAATGTGCCTTGTAGTATTTGCCGCTTATGTATGCAACTTTATCGGGCCATGGGATTGAATTCCCAATTAATAATGATGTAACTATATATGTGAATTGATGTGCATTCCTTGGTCAACTGCCATAGTTCTTCGTGACTTCTTAAACTTACATGTTTCGCGATTATTCACATGGCATCCTGGCTGGAGACGCTTCCACTGTAGTGGTCAGCGCTCGGTGAAGAGGTGGCATGCTGTCTGGAAACGCCTCCCCTGAAGTGGGTAGAGCTGGGTGAAGAGGTGTCATACTGGCTGGAGACGCTTCCACTGCAGTGGGCAGCGCTGGGTGAAGAGGTGGGAACCAGGCTGAAGACGCGTCCACTGCAGTGGCAGCCCTGGATGAAGAAGTGGCATCCTGGTGGCTGGACACGCTTCCACTGTAGTTACCAGAGCTGGGTGAAGGTGGCATCCTGGCTGGAGACGCTTCTACTGTAGTGGGAATACCTGGGTAAAGACGTAGCAAACTGGCTGGAGACGCTTCTACTGTAGTGGTCAGAGCTGGGTGAAGAGGTGATTCCACCAACCGTGATATCACCGCAACCGTCGGTCGGCTGTTCGTCCTCGATTTGGGTATTTTAAAATGGACCCGCTTCACCTCCCCGTCCTCCCGCATACCAACGAAATGTGAGCTATCCCGATATTTGAAGAGATGAAGAGGTGGTGGCTGTCGTGGCCGTGGTCGTGGTCATGGTCGAGCACCAGAACGGCTTTGGAATATCAGAACAAGTTTTTGGGCGTTTGAGAGGATGGCCAAGGGCGGGGATGGCCGAGTGGTTAAGGTGCTGAGCTCTGGATACCAAGGTTCCGAGTTCAACATTAGCACCGCTCGGGGCATTTCCCAATCCCGCGGCCCACTGGCGAAACAGTATGGATGGCGCCATTAGCCGTGATTGTGCATAAAGTGCGTCGTGAACCACCCAATGAAGAACAACAAAGAGGATGGCTAATTAATCCCCTAACCATTGGATCCGCCCTTGTCGATATACTGTGGTCGTAAAAGGCTGGCGAGTCTCGACACACTTGGTCTCGCGAGAGAATAAACGTCTTGCCTTGCCCACAGTTGCCTTGTCTATATTGTGTAAAGTTGGGCATGCCAATCGTCCCAAAAGTTTCGATGTGGCAGCATCACAATCGGGCGCATGGTTTTATGCGTCTATGTTCTGAGCAGACGTGGTTTTAACCGTTCAAGCGCACCTGCAGTCACTAGATGAATATGTAATTATATATATATATATATATATATATATATATATATATATATATATATATATATATACATATAACCATTGCCAGGTATTCGTAATTCTGAGCTAAGCATTTGCAGGAAGATTGAGTGGTCCAAATTGACACTGAGTAATCTCAACAGCCTGAGCAATCTGCGAAACGAGCTAATCTGGAGCGGTCGAACACTGATGGATTGGACTGGTCTGTGTGAAGTAGCACGCAGACTTGTCCGTCTCAGCCCGGCCCAGCCATAAGGACGGCACAGTGGGCGGTGAGAGAAGACTGCACACCTGGTGGGCCGAGACTGGACAGATAGCATGACGGCAAAACGGGAGGAAGGCAAAACGGAGGAATGGGGAAAGGCAACTCGCCGGGCTGGGGAAAGGAAAGTAATTAGAGCATGCAGCTGCACCATTCACATCCAAGGCATCGGTAGAAACGCCTACTACCACAACAGACAGAGAAGCGCATGCAATGTCAGACATCGAAAATGGTGATGATGATTTCCAGAAAGAGCATGGCGATGTGACACTTGAAGTTAATGGCTCCCTCCATCCCGCCACGTGTTAACTTTCGATGGCGAACACAATTCAGAGCATAAAACAAGCAACTACGCTATGGCACTTGAATGCTGTCGTAACTTGTGATCATAGTATATTTCCTTGAGCTATCTTTGAGCAATCAGGTAATTAAGTATATTATCGGCTTATCACAATTATGTATGATGTGATCATGTGACTGTTATGCGGCGATCAGCTGACTAGGTATACTTTTTCTGTGCATGACTTTCTGTGCGTGATTTTCGGACTTCTTGGCCTACAGACGCAATGGCTTCCCAGTTTATTGGCTATTTATCGTGTCTGCCTCCTATTTGTCTTTTCGTCTTGCAATTTGCCCATGTTTTTAGTGCTCTTTTAAGTTATTCTGTTCTTTTCTTCTCGTTTTCTTGTCTACCCCATCTCTTTCAAAGTGATGTGTTCCTTTAAATATGCACGTAGTGTGTCTTTGTGTGTGGGTGCGTCTGTGTAGGGATGCAATAATACTCTATTTGCTTTGCGTCAATATTCGTCTATTTCACCTGGGCTGGGGTGGCGCACGTGGTACCCTGGGGTTGCTCAAGTGCTCCTTTTATCTAGGGTGTCTCGGTCGCCGTGCTGTCATTCGCCTGGATATCATAGCGAATTTATAACATTATTTATCGATCTTCCTCCCATTTTCTTTGGCATTATTTTCTGTGCCTTATTTTGGTTTATAGCAGGGAGTGATGCGATAATTTTCTTTCCGATGATATTTAAATCTCTTTACTTTTTGTACCCGTTTGCGTCCAAGACACAGTTGGGTATCTATTTGTTCTCGGAAAAGGAATCAGATATCACATCGGCGGAAATTCCCGGCACCCTCGACAAATTCGCTGATCTCAACAATAGCAAAACACTCGTATTCACGGATGGGTCAAAACACGAGGTCAAAATAGGCATCTGCCTCACTGGACCAAGCCTTAGGCTTTCCAAACGTCTACCGGGTAACTTTTCCATTTACACTGCTGAATCACTGGCCATTCTGGTCGCCGTCTCCATTCTAAAGGGGATCAAAACGAAAAACGTAGTAATTTGTTCAGCTTCCAAATTAGTCCTGTCAGCTAACCACTCCAGACCAAGCCCAGGCCCAGGTTCGACAGAACAGCACGCACCACCGCCCGCTCAGCCACGCACTGTTGATCTTGACCCAGGCGCGGCGCCGACCGGCCGCCGCCGCGCGACCCACCGCGGCAGACGTGGCGCCAGTACACGCAGGCGGGGGTGCAGGGACGGCCAGGTGTGGAGATCGCCTCGTCGCCAATCTCGAGATGAACTGTGCATGGCCTCCATCAACGTGCAGTCTTTACTTCCGGAGATCCTGCCTCTTCGACACGAGGTTTGCAATATGGGAGCCGATGTTATCATGCTTTCCGGGACCTGGTTGAAGCAATGCATGCCAAACAGACAGGTGCACTTCCCTGGCTATCAGCCGGCCAGCGCCAACCGATTGGACGGCAGTGGCTATGCAGGTCTGGGATCACTCATCCGCGACGGACATTAAGTCAAGATCTATTCCAAAATTCACCTTGGCAATCCAACTACCAAGCTAGAACCACTCTGAGTGAAGACCAAAGCTGGCAGTAATCGTGGAATTCTTGTCTGCTCTGCCTATCGATATTCCTCTGCAGTCGGCAGTCAACTGGCGGCCGACCTCAGTCAACTGGGGACCGACCTCAGTCAACTGGCGACCGACCTCAGTCAATTGGCGGCCGACCTCAGTCGACTGGCGACCGACCTCAGTCAACTAGGGACCGACCTCAGTCAACTGGCGGCCGACCTCAGTCAACTGGGGACCGACCTCAGTCAACTGGCGGCCGACCTCAGTCGACTGGGGACCGACCTCAGTCAACTGGGGACCGACCTCAGTCAACTGGCGACCGACCTCAGTCAACTGGGGACCGACCTCAGTCAACTGGGGACCGACCTCAGTCAACTGGCGACCGACCTCAGTCAACTGGGGACCGACCTCAGTCAACTGGCGGCCGACCTCAGTCAACTGGGGACCGACCTCAGTCGACTGGGGACCGACCTCAGTCAATTGGCGGCCGACCTCAGTCAACTGGGGACCGACCTCAGTCAACTGGCGACCGACCTCAGTCAACTGGCGACCGACCTCAGTCAACTGGGGACCGACCTCAGTCAACTGGCGACCGACCTCAGTCAACTGGCGACCGACCTCAGTCAACTGGCGACCGACCTCAGTCAACTGGGGACCGACCTCAGTCAACTGGCGGCCGACCTCAGTCAACTGGCAGCCGACCTCAGTCAACTGGGGCACGTGCTGCCACAATTTTTGACAAAGCATTGCAGCTTGCTAGTTCTCGCGGGCAATTTTAATTGTGACCAAGTATAGCGGAGGGAAGTTCAGCCAGTGCCCAGCTCACCAAATAACTTTGTAGGTATTCACTCAAGCAATAAATCGATAAAGCTACATTCTCGCTGTCCGGTTCTGTGTTGGGGGGCGGGGGGCGGGCTTTGGGGTGCATCGACCATCGACCATATTGATCACATAGCTGGTCCGGTTCAATATTGGATATTATTGCTGCAGACTCTGAAAACGCTGTCATTCGATCAGGTGCATACACGTGAAACTGTATCCCTCAGCAATGTACCCGTGCCATATTTCGTGTCAGGAGATGTCGCCCATCTCCCGTTTCAATGTTTGGCCGAAACTCGAGAAATGTCCATACGAATGTATTAGTAGCCGATTTCGACAATCTAGACGATCTTTCATACTGACAATGTGTGTCGACAGAGTGACTATTTTCACTGGCTTTTGCCGTGTACACTTGGCGTGCATGCCTCGATGCGCCGTGTTAAGTTGCGTAATGCTAACCCTCCCCAATAACCGATGAGACAAAGCGTCTATTAGCCAATCGTCGCGCCGCTCCCAGGCGGGGTGAGCACGGGCCGTACCGCCGGATAAACCGCCGCGGGCGTGCTGCCATCCAGCGTGATACCCGGAACTCGAATGGTCAGTGGGCGGAAAGGGCCAAGCCTGGCTCCTCGTATCGCTCTGTTCGGCCATCATCGCAGGGAAGAAATCCGACAGGTAAAATAAGCCCAACATTCACCCGGGCACACTCAGCAAATGTCCTGCTGAAGTGGACGTCAGGACGGCGGCGTCAGGACGGCGTCAGGACGGCGGCGGCCTTGGCGGCGGCAGCCCCTGCGTCCGCCGCTGCGCCGCCTGTCCGGCTGCAGCGGGTGGGCACCGGCCGATTCACAGTGCGGCAGGTGAGCCCGGAAGATCTGCACCATACGCTGGCTGCCATGAACGCCAGTGGTACATGCGACGCGACCAAGTGCCAATGCGCTTTCCAAAGAAATGCTTAGAATTTCTTTGGCATATAATGCTTTGCTTAACACGCGCCCTAGAGGGCCTCTGCAAATTACGCGCACTGGAGGGAGGGGCGGATTCCCCCCCCCTCTAAGATCTCGACTCCTATTAAAGCTGCAGTAACGAAATTCTCAGGGTGGATGGGTACCGCAGTGAACTGTGTTGTGTGCAAATGTGATGACGTTAGGTCAATATCTTCAAGGTCAAATGAGGTCACATATGTCACAATTTGCTTGTTTTGCGTGGCTTGGCTTGTCATTGTAATGGATCGCTGTGATTGTGTTTAAATGCTCCAAAGTGGTCATCAATGATGTTTTGGACTTGACTAATGATAAATGAATTTGGACTTGACGTGTTAAATGCTCGATCCGGCATTTGACCTCAGGTCACTTATATAGCAGCACTTTATCAGGTCAGTTACCTGTTCCAGTTACCGGAACTGGGCTGCCCGCCCGACTGCTCCGTCGGGCGGCTCGGCGCAATCGGCTTCGCGAAGAAAGGAGTGAAGTACATGAATGAAGTATGGAAACGCTTAGGTACACAACGGCAAACAGTAGTTTGCACGATGTGTATGGAGTAACATGCAAAATGGCATCAATCGCATGCCAGTCATTTGCATTTATGACAACATTCCAGTTGACCAAGTTTGGTTCCATTAATCTGTCATGAAGTTGAACTGACTTGACCTCGGTGAACCAATATGAACTTGAAACTATATAGTATAACAATATACATAAAACAAGTTGCTAGTGTTGCCAAGAACACTTCCCTTTTGCTGATATACGGGAAGCGCATCAGAGCCGATTTTGTGGTCTGGCGCTACGAAATGTTTTGTTTTTAATGGCCTCTAACTCGAGGAAAACAACATTTTTGGCCGATATCCGTTTTCTTGCTTTAAACAACGCGCCGAACATTTCTAAGCAGGTACGCAAAAAATGATGTATATCGGCCAGTAAAATCTGGAGTTATGTACGAAAAACCGGAGGGGTGGGCGGATTTCGCCCCCCCCCTCCAGTGCGCGTATTAATCAACACCAGCCTGGTTACTGGTATTGTCTTGGTCCCCTGGAAAATCGCTGTCATGCAGCCTACATGCAAATCGTCGGACGCTCTTACAGACCCATCAAATTTCCGGCCAATCTCAATAGTGCCCTGCATATCAAAAATTGTCTAGCGCGTTGTCGATGAACAATTGTCGGAATATTTCAACTCGATGCATCGATTTCGAAGATTCCACTCCATTGAAGCTGTGCTCATTGCGGTTATGGACAAAATTATTCAGGCTATGGACTACAGACAAATTATACTTATTGTCTTGTTGGATTGTAGTAAATGCTTTGATGTGATCGAACATGAACAAATGATTGCAACATTTGAACATCGTGGAATTGAGAGCCCTTGGTTTCGGAGATATCTTTCAGAACACGTTTAACAGGTGTGTATAGATGCGCTGCTGGGAGAATTGCACGGAAACAGAGCTCCGCAAGGCGAACAGCACCAGTCTGCATCGATTCAAAATTCAGTTGGGGTGCACCAAGGGACCTTGACCCTTCAGCCCTTGCTCCACAATATTTTATCTACTGATTTAAGCTTTTGCATGGACAATGGCGCAGCCAGTATGGTAATACTGTGGCGTAATTCTGGCTGGCGCGGCCAGACAGTATTACGCAGCATGCTGATGACACCCAGCTCATTGTTGTAGGAAAAAGATGTAAAATAGCCGATCTCATTCGACGGGTGGAAAAGACCCTTGCAATTTTCCACAGATAGTTCAGTCAAAATCATATGAAACTGAAACGCGACAAAACACAGCTTATATTTTTTGGCGCTCGGCAAATGTTACGCAGCCTTCCCGAAGTCACCTTGAACGCAGCGAACGGCTCAATCATACGTGAATGTGAATGTGAACAAAACACTTGGATGCAGCCTCACATATCTTTATTTGGGCACATGCTGGTCAGTTGGTTTCAGGTTGCACCGGCTTACTTATCGGGCTTAGTCCAGCACGTACATGCTCGACATGGCATCCCCCGTGTTCTTCGTATTACGATTGTCAACAGCCCGGTTAAACTATCATATATCAAGTATCCTGCATCTGTTCGGGGAAACTCATCCGCTGAATGTATGTCCCGCGTGAAAAAGCGCATTGACTTTGCTGCCCGCGCAGTTTCGGGGAGATACCGGCGCGACCAAGTGAGTGACGTCATTTGCGAGTTGGGGTGGTTATCGGCTCGTGGACTAGGAGTCATTCGCTTCGCCTACTAAGATCAGCCACAGGAGCTCGAACAAGTGCAATTTCGTGAATATGTGAGCCAATGCAAAACGCGTCAAGACAAGCACATTGACATTCCAAGTATCCGATCGGAATCTGGGAGGCGGATATTTAGGTACGGAACTGTGGAAGCTGTCAACAGATTGCCGGACGACACTCAGCAGTGCAATATGACAACGTGCAAAAATAGTATTAAGAAGCATATTTTTATATTATAATTACACATTGTGTGTTATGACGCGTATGTACGAACTTCCTGAATGCTAACGGGTGTATGAGTGTCAGCTGTTACCCTTTTTGTGCTATGATATCCTGGTATTTGTTCTGATGACTCGAGCGCTTGAAAACCATGCATATGTGGATGGTTTTTAAAATATTCTTACATACATCATACATACGTACATACATACATACTTGCATGCATACATACATGCATGTGTGCATGCATGCATGCATGCATACGTACATATATGCATGCATGCATACATACAAACATACATACATACGTACGTACATACATACATACATGCATACATACAAACATACATACATTTTGCAGCTAAATATTGATGTAAATTCGATAATGTATTTTACTCATTACATGCGAATGTCCGGTCATATCTTGGTGGTTCGTCGGAAGTTATCCCCCCCCTCGCCCAACCGACCCGCTGGATCCGTCCTTGATCTCGTATGTTCCATATTCTTCGACGTTACTTTGCTCGACTGGGTGGATGAAATTTATGCACCTTGATGCAATACATGATCAGTTTAAATAAAACTTAAATTTGTCCGCACATGCAGTGGACACTCAGCATGTTGTTTCCACTTGCAATCCAGGTACGCAAATTTTATGATACACACGTGCCGTAGCAATACATCTCGGCTGTTCGAAAACGTCGCAATTTTTCCACTGAAAAATGCAAGTTTAAAATAGTGTGCGTATTTTTCTTCAGGTCAATATTAGGTTGCCTGCATATAAGGACATTTTAGCTTTTTCGGGGGGTTTGCTCAATTGAATCAGTCGTCGAAATGTTTCCCTGGCGACCTGCATGTCAGCAAAACGAATTTATGGTTGATGCCGGCCAATATGAGATGCTTTGGTACCATAAAACCCATATAAAAATAAGGAAGCGTGCATGTGTGGAGCGCATGCAGATTTCGCGTTTGCACGCGTCCTGCATTTAATATTTCAGCGTATGCGGTGCAGACTGCATGTTTTCACGTGTTCATGTACAAATATTATTCAAGGTAGGATTGGATTACCTTACCAATTGGGTTAATTGCACCATCTACTTACAAAGACCATAGGCATCAAGCGAAACATTCAACAATATTCGCACACTGTGGGGGCAGCTATTTGTTTTTCACAGTCCTGTGGCTAAGTCTGTCTGTAGGTTCTCTCGCAATCAAAGGCGCAACCGTGCCGATGAATCTCATCTTGTGCTAAACTCATCTGATCCTGCAGAAATTATAGAATTCGACATGAAGTCGCATTAATTACACCGTCAGGACTGGAGATCAACCGGCAGTCTGTAAACGGGACGGCCGTGTAATATGTAGCGACATCGTGCCCCGCTCTTGTTCAGTGCCAGCGGATCTCGCCTACCGTGCAGCGTGTCAACGTCTTTGTTCAGTGCCAGCGGATCTCGCCTACCGTGCAGCGTGTCAGCGTCTTTGTTCAGTGCCAGCGGATCTCGCCTACCGTGCAGCGTGTCAGCGTCTTTGTTCAGTGCCAGCGGATCTCGCCTACCGTGCAGCGTGTCAGCGTCTTTGTTCAGTGCCAGCGGATCTCGCCTACCGTGCAGCGTGTCAGCGTCTTTGTTCAGTGCCAGCGGATCTCGCCTACCGTGCAGCGTGTCAGCGTCTTTGTTCAGTGCCAGCGGATCTCGCCTACCGTGCAGCGTGTCAGCGTCTTTGTTCAGTGCCAGCGGATCTCGCCTACCGTGCAGCGTGTCAGCGTCTTTGTTCAGTGCCAGCGGATCTCGCCTACCGTGCAGCGTCTCAGCGTCTTTGTTCAGTGCCAGCGGATCTCGCCTACCGTGCAGCGTGTCAGCGTCTTTGTTCAGTGCCAGCGGATCTCGCCTACCGTGCAGCGTGTCAGCGTCTTTGTTCAGTGCCAGCGGATCTCGCCTACCGTGCAGCGTGTCAGCGTCTTTGTTCAGTGCCAGCGGACTCGCCTACCGTGCAGCGTGTCAGCGTCTTTGTTCAGTGCCAGCGGATCTCGCCTACCGTGCAGCGTGTCAGTCTCAGCGTCTTTGCTGGCGCTGCCACGTGTGGAGCTGTGCTCACTTCACAGGCCGCGGCATTCAACAGGCGGTGTTGTCAGGCACAGAAAATTCAACTCGGAACAGACCGTGTGGTCGGGCGCAGAAAATGCATCTCCGATCAACGAGTGCCACGCTCTGGCCGCGCACCCAGCGGCGGGCGGACAGCTGGGTGCCGCTGCGTCACGTCTGCTGCTCACGTGCGTCAGATCTACACGGAAACTGCCGCTGCGTCACGTCTGCTGCTCACGTGCGTCAGATCTACACGGAAACTGCCGCTGCGTCACGTCTGCTGCTCACGTGCGTCAGATCTACACGGAAACGGCCGGTGCGCGACCAATCGTCTCTTCCACGCCGCATAAACCACCGGCTGTCTGATCTGATTCCAGGGATCCATTATTGATGGCGATCTCGATCCAATAGATACCCGTAGTGTAAAGGTGATGGCACGTGACTGTGCCATCGTGACACCAGTCGATCAGGCTCACTCACACTGGTGACGGTTCACATTACCAGTCGATCAGGCTCACTTACCCTGGTGACGGTTCACATTGCCAGTCGATCAGGCTCACATTAGCTGGTGACGGCTTACACCACCAGTCATCAGGCTTACTGAAGGTGACGGTTCACATTACCAGTCGTTCAGGCTCACATATACTGGTGACGGTTCACATTACCAGTCGATCAGGCTCACATACCCTGGTGACGGTTCACATTGCCAGTCGATCAGGCTCACTTGCACTGGTGACGGTTCACATTACCAGTCGATCAGGCTCACTTACCCTGGTGACGGTTCACATTGCCAGTCAATCAGGCTCACTCACACTGGTGACGGTTCACATTACCAGTCGATCAGGCTCACATACACTGGTGACGGTTCACATTGCCAGTCGATCAGGCTCACTCACACTGGTGACGGTTCACATTACCAGTCGATCAGGCTCACATACACTGGTGACGGTTCACATTACCAGTCGATCAGGCTCACATACACTGGTGACGGTTCACATTGCCAGTCGATCAGGCTCACTCACACTGGTGACGGTTCACATTACCAGTCGATCAGGCTCACATACACTGGTGACGGTTCACATTACCAGTCGATCAGGCTCACTCACACTGGTGACGGTTCACATTACCAGTCGATCAGGCTCACATACCCTGGTGACGGTTCACATTACCAGTCGATCAGGCTCACATACACTGGTGACGGTTCACATTACCAGTCGATCAGGCTCACTCACACTGGTGACGGTTCACATTACCAGTCGATCAGGCTCACATACACTGGTGACGGTTCACATTACCAGTCGTTCAGGCTCACATACACTGGTGGCGGTTCACATTACCAGTCGTGCAGGCTCGCATACACTGGTGACGGTTCACATTACCAGTCGATCAGGCTCACTCACACTGGTGACGGTTCACATTACCAGTCGATCAGGCTCACATACACTGGTACGGTTCACATTACCAGTCGTTCAGGCTCACATACACTGGTGACGGTTCAGGGCGCTTGCGGGTGCTTGCGTGCGTGCGTGCCAGCAATGAGTGCTTGACGGCGGGAGCGCGGTGGCCTCGGAGGCTCTATGACGGTGTGACGAACGGCTCGCCGCACGGTGTGGCCGTCACGCCGTGCGCTACATTTCCATTCGGCGTGTCACGCAACGGATATTAGGTCGGCGGCCTTCTTCCATGCGAATGCTGCTGAAAGCCGACTGCCTCACGCAAGCTTCCAGCAGAATGCCGCCATCTGGGGCGTTGGAGCTGGGAAGAGGAAACAGTGTATGTTTGAAAGGACTGTCCCAACTTGTTAGCGAGCACGTTCTCCGGATGAATATGAATTCGCATACGTGTTGCTTTGGTATTCATTTTGTTGGTGGTCGTGACAATAGCCGAAGCCTGTTGCCTGCAAGCTAACTTGCATGCATCGTAACGCATAACTTAACATCGGTGACCGCATATTGAGACATGAGGTTGCGATCAGACGCGCCGTTCTCACCGAGTGCTTATAGCAGGATCTCATCCGTCGGCTGTTATGCCGGGGTCTTGGAGTCGAGGTGCTGGGCGGTCGTGACTGACGCCGTTCCCAGGAGGCGTGGAGCTGACCCGAGCCGGCTAAACTTGGCACTCCCAGAAGTCACACTTCGAACCATCACCACCCGGTGGCCGTTGTCTCGTGTCTCTACCTCAATGAAGAATAACATGGCGAGGAGTGGACGTTCGTCAGGTGGAATTTCGCGATGTAATGCTGGATCCGTTCTCACGCACACCCCGTGACCTTTCAGCTGTCTATGCCTAGTCGTTATTCTATGCCTAGTTGATAAAGCACGATGGGAGACAACAACTGACGCAGAAGTTGTTATTTTAGTTTTCGTACATTTTAGTTTAGAATCGCAGGATTACGTCCGCTTAAAGGTGCCCCATATTTCGTGTTTTCTTGTTTGTTCTCTTTTGCAGCTGTCAAGGCTGCTCTGTTCTCGAAACTTGGAAGCTCGTGAATACTTAATGATGACAATGGCGACGGCTTTGCATCGTCTCGCTGACAGTTGCTTAAGCACTTGAAATGACACAGGCCATGTTGGTAGATGGGTGGACAAATTTGCAACAATTTGCAACCGAGCGTGTTGAGACTTTGGCCGGTATTTTGCGGGACGGTGATGGGAAGTTCAGTCGTCATCTTCACTCTGGCGACGTAGACAACTCCACTCTTCACTCTGGCTTCACCTTTGTGATATATTGAGAATAGCAGCTGGCAGGCACTTGTTGCCAGGCTGCAATGCTACGCTATGTCCAGCGGAGAGTGTGTCTAAGAGTCACGGATACATACAAGACGTTTCGCAAATGCTCGTAAGGCAAACGCTCAGAAACAAGCTCTCGTCTGCATTTCACATGGCGAGCACAGGTGAACAAAGCTGCACACACGCCTACAATGTAAGCGACAAAAGTCGGGACCTCGTGAGATGATAGACTCTTCTTTCGCTTGAAGGTGAAGAAAATTGAGAAAAGCTCCGCAAATACCAATGAATAGCTACGACAAGTTAAGACATCCGTAACAAATTTCAACTTTATGTGACGGTGACCGCGCAAATGTCATCTAAATAGACACAGCAAAGGCGAGCAAAAGAACACCATATTCAAAGCCAATGTCAAGTGCACAAAGATGCAAAAATATCCCGTGGGCCTTGTTTACGAACATTGCCATTCCTTTTTGTATGATTTGCGTGATCACAGGGCATGTGCCTTCCCTCTGAAAAGGCCCTGTTGCTCGAAAAGGGCGTCCCTCCAGGGACGCTCGATTGCATCCAACCTCGCCGCTTCGCTTAAGTTTTTCGGCCCAGGGCATTTCTCTGGGCAGAAAAGGCGCGTCTTGGGAGAAATGCTACCCCTCCAAACGAGTACCCCGATCAAAATTACACCCTCGATCAAAATCACATACCCGATCAAAATTATACCCTCGATCAAAATCACAGCCCCGGTCAAAATTATACCCTCGATCAAAATCACAGCCCCGGTCAAAATCACAGCCCCGGTCAAAATTATACCCTCGATCAAAATCACAGCCCCGGTCAAAATTATACCCTCGGTCAAAATCACAGCCCCGGGCAAAATTATACCCTCGATCAAAATCACAGCCCCGGTCAAAGTAACATCCCCGGTCAAAATCACTGCATCCGTCCCTGACTGATGATAAAGAAAATAATATGCCTATCTAATTCACATAATAGCAAGGTACCAGGTGTGTCACTTCGTATACTTTTGAAATGGCTCAAGCCACCCCAACTATCATTTGATCCACCCCAATAACGATTTGAGCCATCGCAATGGTTTTGAAGAAGAAAATGCGAAAAATTAGAGCAATAGTGCACCTTGCAAGCATGTCCAGAGATGATTGAGATCCAGGAGTCATTATTTCCTTACGTGTCCCGCGTACAGTGTACATGTGCATAGATCCTCTTAATTGTTAATCCTTTAACAGCAGCGTTTTCCTATCATTGCTGGGCTGCTGCTTCCGCTTGCAGCACCACGGCTATCGCCAGTGTGCAGTTGCATCCAGTCCACACAAATAATTGCTGGATTGTCCCTGACATGACATGAAGACATGAACAACTAACCGCCCAGAGGCGCATCAAGGATTTTCTTAAGGGGGGCCGACCCGAAAAATATTATGAAAGTCTGCTTTCGGCGCGTCAAGCAGGACGAACATTTTTGTCTCGCGCGGTGAAAATATACAAATGTCTTGCTTGATCTAGTGTATTATTGGTTGTTGAGGGGAACCTGGGCCCCCAGCCCCGCTTGGCTGCGCCTCTGAACACATCTGATCCTAGCATTAAGTGGTGCACACACTTAGCGACTCTGCGAAACAATATGGATGATCATGCCTGTGTGTGCTTCATTTTGCAAGCATTGTTGTTCATCCAAAATAATGGAAAGCTACCATTGTTTGGTATTCCAAGTCCGAAAATCCTGTTCACCCGCGGTGGTCAAGTTAGGCTGTACTTATGAAAAGAAAACAAATCTCTACGTGGCCCACTTGTAATGTTTCCTAACTAGCATGCTTATATTTGGATATGTAGCTAGCCATAATGACTAACATTTAGGGAGTGTCGCAAAACACTTCGTTCATGTCATGTTTTGTATTGCAATTCGTAAATACACAACACATCACTGTTCACATGATACCTTCGAAGCCTTCGAAGACATAAAATTAGTAATCCTCGCTCGTCATGTGCCAACGGTTCGTTCGTCTTCTGGTTGCGTGTGGTGCGTAAGTAGCGTTCGCCTGGAGTATGAGAGAAGATCATCAGTATTCCTCGACTGCGGCGGACGATCCGCACAGAAGATGACTGTGGGACGCGTCCCTCGCATACCGATCGGTGGCGCCGACGTTGAACTTAGCGAGGAGGTGGTGTAATCGAAGTCCAACCAACAAGCTCAGCTTATCGCATTCGCAAGAAGACGCATGCTGTGAAATACGCGCTGTAAAGAGTACACTAGAATAATGTAAAATACCCGCTGTAAACAGTACACTAGTATAATGTAAAATACGCGCTGTAAAGAGTACACTAGTATAATGTAAAATACGCGCTGTAAAGAGTACACTAGAATAATGTAAAATACGCGCTGTAAACAGTACACTAGTATAATGTAAAATACGCGCTGTAAAGAGTACACTAGAATAATGTAAAATACGCGCTGTAAACAGTACACTAGTATAATGTAAAATACGCGCTGTAAAGAGTACACTAGTATAATGTAAAATACGCGCTGTAAAGAGTACACTAGTATAATGTAAAATACGCGCTGTAAAGAGTACACTAGATAATATAAAATACGCGCTGTAAACAGTACACTAGTATAATGTAAAATACGCGCTGTAAAGAGTACACTAGTATAATGTAAAATACGCGCTAGAGCCTTCATGTTATTGGTGGCCTTTTGATACCATAAAAGCATTCACATCTTGCGCACTCAGTATCTGCAACGGTCAAGTAATGCGCTTTATATACGATCAATACTTAGTATTGTCCGTGCTTGCGTGCTCAGCGCGGTTCTTCACGTTCCGGTCCACATGCATCGCACCGTATTCCTTCGAACATTTGAGCCATCCCGGCGATTTTCAAAAGGCGACACCCCTGCAAGGTGCCCATTCCCTTTAATTTAGCTTGAAGTACTACTCAACGATTCATGGGATCAAGAAGAACCTTGGTTTCTTTTACGACGCATTCAACCGCTAGATCATATAGCGTCGCCAACCTCTCACGCCGATTGGTCTCGGGTGGACTCGGTAAATGCCGCCAGCTGTGAGATACGAACCCACAATCTTGCGACCAAGAGTCGTGTCTAATATCACGCAATCGGTTCTTCCCTGCTTTTTTAATTGTTCACTTCACGCGGCTGCGGGTTCAGGATTGCACGTGAGGAATATTCCCACCCCAGTTTGCCGGAGACCTTCCGATGGTGCGTCTCTACCGAGAACAGTCCCGAGTCGCGTGCGTCCGAACTGGCGCGACTCCGATATCGCCGATGCTCCGATGCGCCCCAGGACGGATCGGATCAATTGATCGCCCGGTCACACACGCCACGATGCTCTGGCTAGCTTGATTTGTGGCTAATTTGAAGGCTTGCCTCGTGAATCACGATGAGCCAAGGAAGAAAAAAGGATGGGTAGCCGCCACGATTATTAAGGATTGGCCGCAAAGGTTGTAAGACCAAAGCTAAGCTGGGGAACACATCACCCAAGGCCGCGTCCTGTCGGCCAAACTGGCCGAAAATGCTCGCGAAAATATTGGCGGAATCTGGGGTCTGACGGGCCAGAACACAAAGGGCGCAATAGAGTCTTTGTGCATGGACATGTTGGGCGGGTAATGGTGTTTACAGAAATAATTTTGTATTTATAACGGATAATCGGATAATCGTCTTCATATTTTGTTATGTATTTAGTTCCACAAATGGCCACCAGGTGGTGGTAGTGTCGCCAATATTTCTGAATATGACAATCGTCAACCGGCTCAAGCTGATTGAAAATTTGTTCCAATGCGATTTCTTGTGGATAATTGGTGTTCTCCATGGCATGCGCACCATAATATGTCATCGGCAGTTGTCTTTGCGAGAACAAGTACTTCCATGACACACCCTGGTGTACAAGGTCCCGTCCAGTGGCAGCTCAATTGGTTAGGGCGCTGGCCTGCATTGGTCTCCTGGCCGTGACAAGACAGGGTACGGGTCGTTTCACCGGCTCGCATTTAGCCCTCGGCTGGGAGGGTGAGTTGGCAACTGGCCCTATAAGCCCGGCGCCGAGCTGTATGTGTACCGATGACCACATGACCATACCCACATGCTGCGCCGACCATGTGGGTCAGAGACCTACACTCGATATAGTGAATTAGAGTGCATTGCAGAAATGGTCGACATGGGTCTCATTTTAAGCAGTTTGCTTACGGATCACGATGCTTGCAATGTAAGTGAATCAGAGGTCACAAGGGTCGCATATGGGTCAGCGGCCTGCCCTGAAGCTGAAATGTGAGATGTGTATTACATAGGTATTCCGTGTGGGTGTTATTCGAGGGCAATTTGTTCGGAGAAAACAAGGCCGTAAGCATGCCATGAAGATCACAGGTGCCACATTTAGCCAGTCGTGATGTTTCGACCTTGTCACGGTGTGCGGCGCGTTGTAGGACTTTGTCACGATGTGGTCTTCACGTGTTGTAGGACTCGGTCACGATGTGGTCTTCACGTGTTGCCGGGGTCAGTTGGCGCGTGGGCGACTCGTTATCAGTTGGCGCGTTGTAGGACTCTGTCACGATGTGGTCTTCACGTGTTGCCGGGGTCAGTTGGCGCGTGGGCGACTCGTTATCGTTGGCGCGTTGTAGGACTCTGTCACGATGTGGTCTCACGTGTTGCCGGGGTCAGTTGGCGCGTGGGCGACTCGTTATCAGTTGGCGCGTTGTAGGACTCTGTCACGATGTGGTCTTCACGTGTTGCCGGGGTCAGTTGGCGCGTGGGCGACTCGTTATCAGTTGGCGCGTTGTGGACTCTGTCATGATGTGGTCTCACGTGTTGCCGGGGTCAGTTGGCGCGTGGGCGACTCGTTATCAGTTGGCGCGTTGTAGGACTCGGTCACGATGTGGTCTTCACGTGTTGCCGGGGTCAGTTGGCGCGTGGGCGACTCGTTATCAGTTGGCGCGTTGTAGGACTCTGTCACGATGTGGTCTTCACGTGTTGCCGGGGTCAGTTGGCGCGTGGGCGACTCGTTATCAGTTGGCGCGTTGTAGGACTCTGTCATGATGTGGTCTTCACGTGTTGCCGGGGTCAGTTGGCGCGTGGGCGACTCGTTATCAGTTGGCGCGTTGTAGGACTCGGTCACGATGTGGTCTTCACGTGTTGCCGGGGTCAGTTGGAGCGTGGGCGACTCGTTATCTTGCCCAGGTCGTCACCATTTTATGGCGTTTTCCGGAGGTATTGGTGGGAGGCGACGCGGCCACACACGTCTCTTAATAGGAATTGAGTAGGCAAGTGGTTCGATTTTACGAGTCCGACGGCATCAGTAGGCTGTACACCGGAAGGCCCGATGGTATAGCCGAAGGAGATGCAGAAGGCCTTTGCTTCTCGACACATATTGCTTCACTTCCAGATGTTCTCGTACACGTTTCGAAAATTTGTGTTCGGGGGGGGGGACCGCAGTCAAGTTGATCGGAGCCTGTGACGTTATCAAGGCGATTTCCAACAGCATTTTGCCTGCATCTTTAGCCAAAATTGCCCATATTTGTCAGGGCTTTGCGCGTGCTATTTTAATTGTGCATAGGCAAATGCGACAACATGCGAATGCCTCAAGAATTCTGGACACGAATCCGGGAGGTTTTATTTGTATTACCCTGAACAAGTTAACTGCCTTGCCGGTAAACGAATACACTGCACAAAACCGACTGGCCAAACCTCGGAGGGCGGGGCTTAAGTGGTTTTCGCTGGCCTTAAAGGTCAACCGTTGTCCAATCACAAGCCAAAGTGGTCGGCAGATGTTGCCAGAAAGTTACCATGTGTCGCATATGCCACCGTGGGATAACAAAATATGCCAGATATGCACTAGATTGCATTGTCGTAGAGATAGATTGGTAAAAATAAGGGATTGATGAACACTACATTATAAATCAATTAAGTGAAAAATTAGTACTTCGATAAAAAATATAGACATTTCCCGACGTTTCTACTATATTGTCTTCATCAGGGAAACAAGATAGGCAGGGGCCGAGACGTAGACATGTTTAAGCATTTTTCAAAATCACGACCACATTCTCTCTTCGTACATCCGACTCAAGAACCTTCTCAGAATATCACAAAGCCGTCGACACGATGCATGTCAGATACATGGTTCGATACATGGTTAGATGCGCGACTCAGGGGTCAAGATAACAAATACAGTTACAGAGAAAATCACAGCTTCTTTATCCATGGTCGGTAGGTACATCGCAACGGGATGATATTTTTATTGATCAGTTCTGCTGTAATGCTGGACGATTTTTAAAAAACCCTATCGATGTATTTGTTGTGGCCTCGGTGGCAATACATGTCGCCTCCACCGCTCGCCGCTCAACTCTGGTAAGGTTGTTTTGAGTGAACTCCTCAAATGAACTTGATCGTGATTTTAAAAGATGCTTAGGCATATTTTCAGTCTCGGCGCATATCTCGTTTCTCCGACGAAGACAATATAGACGAAACGTCGGAAATTATCTTTGAATATTTGATTAAATCACTAATTTTTCACTCAATTGATTTATAATTCCATGTTCATCATGCTACTGTTTATATACTAAGTTCTAGCAGAATATTCCAAGTTCTAGCATATGACATCACCAAGGCAAAAGGCCAAGTCCCCAAGACCTGCAACGTATTACAATTGATTGTACCTTTTGTATAATATACTCCGAATGGTCTCAGGTTGTACAAGGGTAACGGTCCCTGTTTTGCCAGATGATTTGCTTGCGAATCATAGCTATTATGCTTGCCCTTGTCTTCCCAGCTGCCTGGTCGAAATTTACAGCGCGAACATCTCTTTAATCGAAAACATTTGTTGTAATTGCAAAAGGTCTTTAACTTCACGTGATTGGCAGTCGGTTGCTGCCAGATTTTTTGTTCGATTGCTCCAGAATGCATAGGGCATTTAAATTCACCCGTTATTCCATAAAGATATGGAATTCAAAAGACGTTCTAGAAGTTTTGAATACGAGCACTTTGCAGTCGTGTGGCACACGCGCAGCTTTTCAAAATTGTCAAGCTCCTTTGCTACCGTAGGCCTCCCGGTTCCACTTTCTCCCCTTAATGAGATTCGGATTGATCGTAAGGGTTGATCATGCAATCATTGTGTGAATGTCGTATTTAAGTGTCATGCACCCAGCTAAAAGCAATCTTGGATCACTGACGCTATATATTTAGAATTTGAACAATCCCCTTTGGAATTAAACGATATCTCTAGGCTCTGGCCAAAGCAGTTTGCAAAGCTTACCTGTATGTCCTGAAGGGCCAGGTGACGTGTTATTTGAGAGTCCTTGCAAGCTCGTACATTTATAACGCTTTGGCATTATCCCCGCACCAACCCCTCCATGTATAGCCTTTCTCTGTCTAAAACTGGCTGTTTTTATCTGTTTTCAAAGAAGTGTCTGCCTTCATCAATCAAGCATTTCCTAAGCAATACTGGTTATCTTTCTTTGACGATCATCCTTTGTCATCATCATCAAGTGCTCCGCACACGTTTTCATCGTCCATTCCGTTTACATAGATTGTGAAAGTATTCATTCCCGGTTTCCGCCAGATAGCGCCAGCGATGTTTTGCTTGGAGCATTCCTTTTTGAGTCATATTTGTGATTAGACTATTTCCTCTCTGATGAAGATTGTCAATATCAGACGAATTTACCTTATTACTATTTGCGCTATTCGTACTTGGTCGTCAGCATCTAGCAATGCTTCCTCTTTCGCACTCTTCTTGTGCGATGACACGTATTATCTCTCCCTTAGAAAGCATAGTAATATCTCGAGCAAAAGCGCATGCGAGGTTCGGTTTGTTGCATTTAGATGTAACATTTCTTTAATTTTACTATGCACCACTGATACGGAATCCTCGTTTTTCGGAAGCTTGCCATTAAATGTCCACCGTTATTTGTCCAATTGAATTGTTGATATATTGACATAGAACGTTGTCAGTGTATGATCAGCTAAATATTGTCTCTAATGTGAGCAGTTGTATTTGTTTTGGCATAGAGTAAGCTGCTACTAACGAGAAAGAAAAGCATCATTTCATTCCAAATGTCAAAAAGGTTTCCTGGCACAATTCGCTCCAATACTTCAGTTCGTTTTTATTTAACTGGTAAAGTTCACATGGTGGTGAGCATTCGGTGGAAACCAATCATAAAGTTCGTCCGCATTGACAGGGAAAATAGAATTTAAGCAAAATGACACTTTATTACTAACTTTTTCGGCGCTTTTGGTTCTAGACCACCGTCAGGAATGTCGTAGCACAGATCGAAAATACAATTATGCAACTTAGCACACCATTGGAAACACACACCGAATTGCGAATTTATCCTCGTTTCCGTCGACGAACTTAATCCAGACATAAAGCATCAAAATGTAAACTACAGCCACCGATAAACAAGCACCGTACTGAAACATAGTCGCTCAGGTGAACTAAAATTAGTATCTGGTGTGGCGGGGCGAGCGGAAATGAAAAGTTGTAGCAAGGAACAATGCTGGTGGGGAACTGGTAAAAACTAAGTAAAATGCCAAGAAGAGTCATGTGTGTTAATTTCCTTACATTTGTAATTATTTACTATTCTCCTTGCTTTCTCTGTCCTTCGATACTTTCAGACGAAAAAAAATATCCAACCACAACCATCGTCGTGATTTCGCATTCGCCTAGCTCGGAACGGAAGTCTTCAAAGATGCATGGATTGTCATCGCTCCGACCAAATATGTCACCTGCTATTATGCAGTTACCATCGATTTCGAGATAGAATGTGATAAGCTTCTTTTTCCACAGACACACCCCTGATTGCAATACCAGAGCTAGGCCTCATGAGCACGCCTACTCCTTTGCTGTTATGCTCTCCGTGTGCAAAAGGTCCGACACAGCTGCGACCAGCTGATGTGTGGTTGACAGGACAATGGCTGGCTGATACCACACGCGGTGAGACAAATGACGGTACTTCCAGGACAATTATCCAGGGCATGTTCAGCGCATTTACCCCAATTTTGATTGCAATGGGGGAATGCGGTTGGCCATGGCTCGGAAACTGTCACACCCATTTCGCCACCTGGTTTTGTCCCGCTCGGATGAGTGTTTCATATACAAAATAAATGGCATTTTCGTTGTTTTGGCAACAAAAATTCCCATAGATTTGTGCGTACCACCTATGGCCTGAGTGTGACGAGCAGCTACGTTCAGTGACGACATCTTAAATATCGCATGCCCATGAATTTACGAGTTCATGTTATGGTGTTCTTCATTCTCAGCGATCTGCGTGCTCGACTCCAGTGTCTCGACCGCTCGCGGCCGGAAGCGACACATGACGGCTCGGAATCGTAATCCGGGCCATGACCAACTGCGTCTCCCAATTTTAACCAAAGTCGGAGGCAATGCCCCGGTGATTTGTCCTGCAGTCGCGTCACATGTCTCACCGTGTGTGGCGTCGGCCCGCCGCCGGCCCGTCAGCCACGCATCAGCTGGCTACACCGCGTCCCAGCTGAATACCGCCGCCGCCGCCGCCGCTGCCGTGCGCGCGCGCGTGTAGATCGGTCGCCAGACGTTCGCCTCGTCACAGGTGCGTCGCGCCCAGGCGATCTCCGATGGAAACATGTTTTCGCGTCCGTCGAGTTGAATGCTCGACGGCGGAAAATGCGTTTTTGTGACGGCATCTGTGGATCTGGAATTTATGTGCGCGCCGGTCTAGTTTCAATCAAACATATGTGGGTATCGGTGTGCCGAAGGCACCCAGAGTACTTCCGAGAACAAGCGCCGGACCCCATATCCTGAACCAGCATGCATATTCGTTCTAATCTACTCTTTATATCACGACTTTTGGGGAAAGTGTAAAGCGTTGGGACCACTGCCCATAGCATTGCTATGGAGCACGGAATTAATTGTACCCGCCGTGTATCGGAATGTGTTCCAAACTGCATGGCTCCCAGATGTCGCTATGGTGCATCGCTCAATAAGTATATGTATATTCTTCCCGCCAAGCACCGTTACATATCATGAGAGAAGCCGTCGGTGCTTAATAACTCTGCTTTAGTCGGTTGAGCGTCATAATTGCTACCAGCGCTTGTCATCTAAACGCAGTGCCCTCTGGCATTGGAATACGTGCAAGATTCAGCAGCTGGACGAATCACTTTCTTAGATGTGGATGATGCATCCTTTTAGAGCCTGGCTGTTTTAGTAAAAAGCATAACCGACGAAAGACTGACCGGTAAAATACTCGGCCGAGAACCAGAGCGTTCTCACAATCGACTGTGTTTTACCACTTTGCCAATTATTATCCGGTTTTAAGAAGGACGGTAAGATCAGGTAGGCATTGAGGCCTGCAGTTGCATCCACTTATCCAATTACCAGTCAATGTGTCTCGTGAACTGCATGTCTGCTCATCATCTCTAAATGTAGCTTATATTTAGCCAGCATAAGACCAGCAGTGCATGAGAACCAGCAGTGCGCCACGGCCATTCCAAAATCGGTGGCTGATGTATTCTGCTCAAGCACTAATTTCTGCGGTTGCCCCATCACCCTTCCTCAGGGGATGGTGTGTTCTGCTCAAACACCAAGTTCAGCGTTTGTTACACCATCCTTCCCCAGGGGATGATGTGTTCTGCTCAAA
This sequence comes from Ashinkailepas kermadecensis, assembly GCA_034440615.1. Taxonomy (NCBI): domain Eukaryota; kingdom Metazoa; phylum Arthropoda; class Thecostraca; family Neolepadidae; genus Ashinkailepas; species Ashinkailepas kermadecensis. The sequence goes on from JAOTOM010004269.1 coordinate 95,139, forward strand.
CAAACCACGCCACCCTTCCCCAGGAGATAATATGTTCTGCTCAACCATCAAGTTCTGCGGTGGTTGCACCATTCTTCCCCAGGAGATGATGTGTTCTGCTCAAACAGGCCACACGACCCGTTCCCCAGGAGATGATGTGTTCTGCTCAAACAGGTCACACGACCAGTTCCCCAGGAGATGATGTGTTCTGCTCAAACACCAAGTTCTGCGGCGACTACACCACCCCTCCCCAGGAGATGGTATGTTCTGCTCAACAGGCCACACCACCCCTCCCCAGGAGTGTTCTGCTCGTGCTTCGCCACACAAGTTTCCGCCGAACCTACATGATAAGGAGTGCTTTACAGTTCACATACTGTGTTGCTTATTTTCTAGCCGTGGCCCACGCCCTGTCGCATGCTGCAACCACGCGCCCGGCCGTCTGCATGCCGGTCCTAGGTCCGCCGTAGGTCGCGTGACCCATGGCGTTCTCACGCAATGTGAGACAGCCCAGGGGTCGGCCGTTCGGGGCGGCGGTCGGTCGGTCAGCGGTCGGTCGGTCAGCGGTCGGTCGGTGGTCGGTCTATGGTCGGTTAGCGGTCGGTCGGTGGTCGGTCGATGGTCGGTCGGTGGTCAGTCAGCGGTCGGTGGTCAGTCAGCGGTCGGTCAGCGGTCGGTCGGTGGTCAGTCGGTGGTCGGTCGATGGTCGGTCGGTGGTCAGTCGGTGGTCGGTCAGCGGTCGGTCAGCGGTCGGTCGGTGGTCGGTCGATGGTCGGTCAGTTGTTCAGCGCAGTCAACGGTCGGTTGGTCGGTCAGCGGTCGGTCGGTGGTCGATCGGTGGTCGGTCGGTGGTCGGTCGGTGGTCGGTCGATGGTCGGTCCGACGGTTAGTCAGCACCCGGTCAGCGGTCGATGAGCGGTAGGTCAGTCGTTCAGCAGTCAACGGTCGGTCAGTCGGTCAGCGGTCGGTCAGCAGTAAGCGGTCGGTCAGCTGTGGATCAGCGGTCGGTCAGTTGGTCAGCGTGCGGCACTGACCGAAGGCATAGTTACCAGCCGAACTCACGGCGGAATTTTGCTACAAGATCTCGCAGGTCATACAGTAAGATTGAGCAAACATGTATGGAATAATGGTAAGTACAGCTTAGCAGAGACAAGCAAGTGTAGTTCTGTCAATTTTTCCATCACGCATTTCTTTCTCTCAGCGTTGCCCACGAAACTAGAAGGATTATATATAAGAACATCGGCCATGTGCAAAGACAGCAGCAGAGACTGCGACAGAGACAGCGACAGAGACAGAGACAGAGACAGAGACAGAGACAGAGACAGAGACAGAGACAGAGACAGAGACAGAGACAGAGACAGAGACAGAGACAGAGACAGAGACAGAGACAGAGACAGAGACAGAGACAACAGAACCAGAGACAGAGACAGAGGCAGATACAGAGACAGAGACAGAGACAGAGACAGAGACAGAGACAGAGACAGAGACAGAGACAGAGACAGAGACAGAGACAGAGACAGAGACAGAGACAGAGACCGAGACAGAGACAGAGACAGAGACAGAGACAGCGACAGAGACAGAGACAGAGACAGAGACAGAGACAGAGACAGAGACAGAGACAGAGACAGAGACAGAGACAGAGACAGAGACAGAGACAGAGACAGAGACAGAGACAGAGACAGAGACAGAGACAGAGACAGAGACAGAGACAGAGACAGAGACAGAGACAGAGACAGAGACAGAGACAGAGACAGGACAGAGACAGAGACAGAGACAGAGACAGAGACAGAGACAGAGACAGAGACAGAGACAGAGACAGAGACAGAGACAGAGACAGAGACAGAGACAGAGACAGAGACAGAGACAGAGACAGAGACAGAGACAGAGACAGACAGAGACAGAGACAGAGACAGAGACAGAGACAGAGACAGAGACAGAGACAGAGACAGAGACAGAGACAGAGACAGAGACAGAGACAGAGACAGAGACAGAGACAGAGACAGAGACAGAGACAGAGACAGAGACAGAGACAGAGACAGAGACAGAGACAGAGACAGAGACAGAGACAGAGACAGAGACAGAGACAGAGACAGAGACAGAGACAGAGACAGAGACAGAGACAGAGACAGAGACAGAGACAGAGACAGAGACAGAGACAGAGACAGAGACAGAGACAGAGACAGAGACAGAGACAGAGACAGAGACAGAGACAGAGACAGAGACAGAGACAGAGACAGAGACAGAGACAGAGACAGAGACAGAGACAGAGACAGAGACAGAGACAGAGACAGAGACAGAGACAGAGACAGAGACAGAGACAGAGACAGAGACAGAGACAGAGACAGAGACAGAGACAGAGACAGAGACAGAGACAGAGACAGAGACA
>JAOTOM010004269.1:102500-254081 GCA_034440615.1 Ashinkailepas kermadecensis
TAATGCTAGAAGCACACAATTTGGATGTTGTATTAAAATTGTTGTAAACTCAATTGAAATTGAAATTGAAATTGTTGTGAATAGTAGATTTTCGATGAGCCTGGATCAGTCTTGTCGGGGTTAAATGAGGTCAAATAGGACAAACGTTCAATAGTTCACGGTTGGTAGCTTCACTAGGCCATGTGCACAAAAAAAACGAGTAAGCTGCATTTACAATTCTTAAATATGCATTCACTGCCTGAAATAAGATACCGCAACCTAAAATGGCACTTCGGGGGTTACAATCCATCACTGCATGTTGAAAGAATGGGAATATCTCGCAACGATATTTTTGGAAGCAATCTAGGAAAACGTAATATCATTGGATTACGAGAATAGTGAACCTGAAATTGACCAGCAACGCAGCACATGGTAATTGGCACAGAAATTACGTGCAATAGCATCAGCATACAAAACAGAACCGAAATCGGTGCGTAAAAGTCATGCATCTAACAATCGCTGAAAGGCCATCCACATCCCTGGAAAACACAAACTGAAGTCAAACTCACGTGTCACCAAGGGTGAATGGTGACCAAGGGTGGCAAGTTCAGTGCCATGAAAGCTAGCCTATGAATGATGTGTTCTCATGATCAATGGATGCGCTCTGCGTTATTAGATGCGCTAATAAATGGGCTAAGATTTCTGCGCAATAAATCTAACGACATCGTAAACAGCTGGTGTCCGGCTGGGGCAGACTGGGCCGGCACACCGTTATGTTTATCAACGGATTATATAAAAATAAATAAATGCAATGTGCTTCTCCAATTTGCGACCACCTCACAAAACTGCACTACATTATCCTTAACTTATACATTATCGGTGAAGTCCCAGCACGGTCGTTCTGCCGACCATGCTTCCGGCACTCCGGCAATGTGTGACTCTCCGCACTGCTTGGAACATTGTCCTGAATCCAGGGCGTAGACAGCATTGACTAAATGCCATAACTGGACCTATAATCTGTCTCGAAGTAGTAACTGCATTGATGGATTCGAGCCATTCAAGTCACTCATACTCATCGGTGGTAAGACAGGAGTAGAAGTCTGGTTTGAGTCGTGCAAGACACAATGCTATCGCTGGGTCTCTGGATATCTTGTGTTCCATGGCACGTCTGCTCTTTTGCCATTGCATCGAGGTCACGCTCCACTGACAGACCCGGTTGTATATACCTTGATGTATTTTACAATATTCACATTCAGTTGGAATACAACCATGCACGGCTAATCAGGAGCCCGGTTAGCAGAAGGTTACCGAAGTCATTCAAAACGTTAAAAGAACCGCTCGATAAGGTCAAATTGTGGGCTCAGGGGTGAGGTTCGGTGACGTCATGCCAGCTATGGCGACACACACCGGAAACACCCGCGCAGAGCGTCGACGTGAAGACCAGTGTACAGCCGGGCACCACTCCCCCGCCGGAGCCAATTTCACTGGAGGGCCGAATGAGGGAGCTGTGATCCAGGTGGGTTGGGGGGGGGCTGCGCCAGCGGGGCAACCGGCACTGTCGGCCCTCCAGCATACGTCCAGCCTGCGATAGAGTGAATGGTAGTGCCAGTGAGTAATGCCAGCCTCTTTCGGCGCCCGATAACGACGCCGCCGCCGCCGCCAGAAGCGGTCGCGGGATTACGCGCGCGCGGTCGCCTCCAGAGAGGCCGCCACTCGCCGTCGGGGCCCGGCGCCGGTGGTCGCCCGCCGGCAGCCCGCCCTCGTTCGTCGCGAGCGGCTCGGGTCGCGGCGGTGCCTGTCCTGCCCGTCAGAGCCGACCGGCGCTCGGCATGACAACGTGAAATGTCGAGCGGCTCTGGTCGCGGCGGTGTCTGTCCTGCCCGTCAGAGCCGACCGGCGCTCGGCATGACAACGTGAAATGTCGACCGCGAAACAAGTCTCGTCATGTGAACACGGGCCACCTGTGGCTCGAGCGACGCAGCGTGCGCGTGCGCGGAGGCCCCAGGTGCCGCCGCGGCGTCGACCCCGCCGCGGCGCGCTATTGGTGGCCAGTGCCAGCAGGGCGCTCCGAGGTCACGACGGGGTCGTCGGCGGCTATTAGTCGTAGCCGGGGTGCGGCGAAAGCAGCAGGGCGTTCCGCAGCTGGTCCAGCCTCGCCGGATACGTGGGACGCTCAGGCTGGTTGAGCATCTGTCAAGACGAGTGTGCCGAGTCAGGGGATGCGTTGGCGGCGAGAACCGACAGCGACCGAGGAGCGACAGCAACGGATACTGGGCGACAGTAACGTATACAGAGCGACAGTAACGGATTCAGAGCGACAGTAACGGATACAGAGCGATAGTAAAGGATACAGAGTGATAGTAACGGATACAGAGCGACAGCGATGATACAGAGCGACAGTGTCGGATATAGAGCGACAGCAACGGATGCAGAGCGACAGTAATGGATAGAGAGCTACAGTAACGGATACAAAGTAACAGTAACGGATACAGAGCGACAGTAACAGATACAGAGCGACGGTAACCGATACAGTACTACAGTAACAGATACAGAGCGACAGCAACAGATACAGGGTCAGTAACGGTTATTAAACACATACAGGATACGTGGGGTGTTCGTAGCAGATCGCACCTGTGAGACAGACCAGACTAATGCGGACCCATGTAGGGTGCCAATAAGTGATACAGATACGAGTGGCCGATACCAGGTATCCAGTGGCCAATACAGATGGCAGTGACCGATACAGGATGACAATGGCCGACACGGGGGTAGTCGGTGATCGATGCATGGCGTTAATTATCGACACAAGGTGCTGGTGACAGATTTAGGGTGTTACTGGCCGACTTGCGATGATCCACCATGCCATGGCTATTATGGCTATTGGGTACTGCTGTGCGGGACCATAAGAATATCTTCAAGAGGTCTTCAATAACGTTGTGATTAACATGTCCTCATCCGGATACTTCGGCAGGACAGAAGGTACGGTAGCTGAGCTGTGTCCAAGTTCTGTGGGCTGCGTCCCAGCTCCGTGAGCTATGTCCCAGCTCTGTGGGCTGCGTCCCAACTTTATTCGCTGTGTCCCAGCTCTGCGATATGTGTCCCAGCTCTGCGATATGTGTCCCAGCTCTGTGAACTGAGTCACAGAGCTAATTTCATGCCGCTGTATGAACATGGTTTATGTGTATGTGCTTTAATTTACTGATATCAATGCTCCAACCACTAAGCACGACTCCATCGCTGTGGTTGACCTTTAGATTCTGACCTTCCATCGGCCTATATTTCCATAGAATGTTTTGAAAGAACTTGAATGCATGATGTTAAGCGATGTCACATTTTGCTAATTTTACCAAACGTTGGACGTCACTCGATCAAAGATTCAGCAGCTCATGAACACCACACAACGCATGTCGTATTCTTCCTGGTGGCGTATGTCGACATGTCGCAGCCCTTCTGGTGACGTATATCTGCACGTTTGAGTCCTTCTGGTGAAGTATTTCCACATGGCGGGGCCTTTCTGGTGACGTACGTCTGCATGTCGGCGACCTTCTCGTGGTGCGATGGGCGCAATATGATTCCACCGCTGGCGGAGCGCCTGAATTTCCAATACTTAATCGATCAACCTATATTGTGCGTGTCTCCCAGGGAGGACTTCAGCACGAGCGGATCGAGCTACTCCGAATAACATTCATCATGTAGCCGAGTGCAAGATCTTTTTAAAAATGCATAATCCAGATGTCTGGCATAACAAACGACAGCAAAATCTCGTCGGTCCGCAAACTAATCTCTGAAGCAAATGCGAAGCCAGATGAGGGGCACATGGGGAGGGACGCGCCCCTCACTTGGCGTCAGAGAAGCCCCCCCCCGCCCGCCACCCTGGCACAACCATATGATAATTGCTAGCATCTATGGGCCCGTCCGCCCAGGCGGCCGGAGGCTTATCTCAACGGCAGAGGCACCTTCCGGCGACCTGGGGCCTTCCTGTGGTCAGTTGGAACCCCTCTCGGCGGTGAGGGTCCCTTCCAACAGCTAAACAGCCAGGGGCGGAGGGGCAGCCTCGGTGGCACAGGGGCTGCTCAGGTGTCGGGACCCATCCATAAGTACCCACTCCTGAAAGTCGTTGGTTGGAGCTCCCCCGGGGTCGGGGCCCCATGCGGCGGTGGGGCTTCTTCCGGAGTCGGGGCGCCATGCGGCGGTGGAGCTTCTTCTGGAGTCGGGGGCCCCATGCGACGGTGAGGCTTCTTCCGGGGTCGGGGTCCCATGATGCGGTGAGAAGTTACTGGGTCCCTAACTTCAGAAGACAGCCCACCAGAGAGGTCCCTATCTCTGAAAGGGAGCCGCTTCTGTAGCCTCGAAGTTGAGTCGCCAACTAGCCCGTGGCTCGGTAATTGCAGCCTTCCAGGATTGAGGTCCACATGTTGTTCCCCTCCCCCTTCCCCGGATATAGGGGCCATCCACGCCTCCTTTTCTACCTCTCGATCTGCGTTCCACTTGCGCTAATCCTCGCAAGTCCAAAAGTAGTGCGAACGTATCACACAAACCCGAAATCTGGATTGTCATCTTTTGCGGGCCATCGTCCATCGAAAGCGTGCGCACACTCCTCAGCAAGACGCTGGCTGCGCCACTGCCGTCAGGACGCTGGCTGCGCCACTGCCGTCAGGACGCTGGCTGCGCCACTGCCGTCAGGACGCTGGCTGCGCCACTGCCGTCAGGACGCTGGCTGCGCCACTGCCGTCAGGACGCCGTGTGTGGACGCGTCCTGGCCGTGGCTGTTTTGTCTCAGTTCGGCCGCCGCCATCGGTCTCGTTCAGGGCGCAGGCCGAGCCGTCGCGTCTGGCCTTTTTACATAAAGATGGATGCACCCACGGTGGACACCCCGTCAGCCCACGCACCAGGCACGCCAGACAAATTGACGGCCGGCTGCAGCGCGGAGTTTTTGCCCGCCACCGCGCGACATCCATAGCGAACGGACGTCTGCCACCGTCCAGAGAGTTGAACTCCACTCGGACGCTCTGGTCCCACGTCCGGCCGTGATGGATCAGCGGCGCTGGGCGGCGCTGTGATTCTGTGGCGATTACTTTATTCGTGCCAAATGCTGACGCTGCGATTGGCTGCTGCGAAGCAACGCGAAGGCCGGAAATCGCGAAGGGGAAGGGGAAGGGGAGAATCTTCCCCTTCGCGTGGGGAAGGGGAAATAAACACCGGAAATCGCGACTTGATTATCCCACTATCCCACACACATAGCTGCAAAACGTTTTGAGGTGTTCTTACGGCGCCCACCGGGAGCAGGTTGAACTAGCAATAGAATGAAGGTCACTTCGCACTGCTCAAGCTGTAAGCCATTTGAACCAGCGTCTTCCCAGTTGCCATTTTTGGTTTCATAAATCCGCAGCAAGTTTCACCCGAATTAAACACGATTTAAACACGATTTAAACACGATTTAAACACCCTTCGCCATTCTCCATCGCACCATAAACTGTTCTTGCTCAAAATGGTCTAGCTTCATATTTCCTTTCGGAGCGCACGGAACAATTCAGACAGGTTCAACGCACGTATAGCTTTGTCATGAAACAGAATAAGCTACGAATTTATCCACGATACAGGGAACCCAGCAACCAGCAAAGGTTAAGAACATAGTCGCTACTCAGTTTCAGATGTTCATAGTGATGTTTCGTCTTGGTGGTGGTGGTGGTGGTGGTGGTGGTGGTCTTGCGTTTTAAGTCGCGTCGACTACGGTGGCCATTTTGCGTCCGCCCTGTGTGCCTGACGACGACCTAGCAATATGGTCGGCCCGAGTGCATTGCGCACTGCTTCGTGTGCCTCCGCACGGGGTTCTGATGAACGAAGACGTCCAAGGGCACCGTAATCGGCGTTGCTGCGGACGTTTTCCGTGACACCCGGCCGTCGTCACGGCCGGGTGTAATTACGGAAGTGAGCCACCGCAGGCCTCTGTCACGGATGATTAATGTCGGCCCAGGCATGCCGCGGCCCAGACGGCCGCGCCTGTACCGGCCGCTCCGGGCCGGTCCTTGTGACACACGTGAAGACAAACAACACAGACACATCCCTTTTGTCATTATGTGCTGGAAACGTACATCGCGCAGGGAAACATGAATCTCGTGCGGACGGTGAGGAATGCGATGGCGACAGTGGGCTGATTTGTGAACGACAGTGTGTGAGGCACGTGAATTAGTTAGGGGCATTTGTGTGACGGAGGAGCACGTGCACGTCAAATCGCGTGCCGGCGGCCGGGCGGGTCGTGACGTGCCTGGGTCTGCGTGGGCACGCGTCACGCCCGTGCATAATTCCCGGTATGAATTTCGGGAACACCGTGCCCAGCATAACGCCGCGTAAAACGAAAAGAAGAATCGACAAAGCCCGGCTGAGCGCAGTGACCGCTGGCCGCTCTGGCACGGACTGTCCCAGGGCGGGGTGGGGGCGGGGGGACGGGAGCAGGGTTGACGGGGGCGTGCGACGCCGGCGGCAGTCCTACTTCGGTGAGCATCTGCTTGATGGCCCGCGCGTTGGTCTCGTCGGCGCGTGTCGGCAGGTACCGGGCGTCGCTGCACACGACGGCGGCCATCAGCACCACCACCAGCAACAGCAGGCGCGACAGCAGCATGATCTGCCGGGGCACGCTGGTCAGTCGTCGCCACAGCCGAAGCACCAGCGTGCAGTGATGCTGAAGGTCGTCCGCTGCCACCAACGGCGGCCGCAGGAACGGCAGCAACGTGACCTGCTGGTTCTGTGTTGAAGTTGAGTCAGCTGATTTGATACCCGCTCGACATTCGTCAACTACCATGGTGGCAGCCAAATAGTGGCACCTATATGTAGTGGCACCTATATTGAAAGCTCCACCTATATGGATGGAGCTTTCAATGTCTTTGGAAAAGGAGGGAGAGGAGCCCAAGCCCGTCCAATGTTAACCAAAATCCCTAAATCATTTCTTATGTTAACACGGTACCATATGTGGCAACATCCGCGTGATTTTAGGCAACCAACTCTGGCACTATTAGCCCCTACTAGCCCCTCTCCAAAATATCAAAGGTGTTGCCGCTTTGTGGCAGCCGCGTACATTTTCACGCAGCCAGCTTTAACATTACAAGGCTCCTTCCAAAACAAAAATCAAAGCTCTGGCCGTGGCGCCACCAGCAGTCAGTCAAGTGAAGGCGTCTTTTAAGGATGTGTGGCTGAGACTGACGAACAAGTTAAGCCGGTGACACCACTACGGATCTTAGTGATAGCCTTCTTTGAATCCACGCCGTCGAATTAAGCTTAGACACGTTTGAGTGACGGGCACATTTGGAGCGTCCAGCAACGTGTGAACTTAGGCGGGTGACATGAAGATTCCATGTGAGCATCACTATTTCGGAACATCAGTGGTGGCAGAACGTCGTCCCCGATAGCGTTTAAGCACACGTGCCAATAGATAGCTGGGAAAGAGCCGAGTCGGGCCAACTTCATCTGTGATCCCTGACGGACAAACCGACCGGCAATCGACGGCGAACGTGTTATGGCTTCCGGCGGAAACTTTGCCCCGTGTCCGGTCGGCTCCCAGACTCGCCATATCGACGGCTACGGTGGGCGACGCTTCTAAACTCAGCCAATTGGTCCCCGAACAATCGTACAATCTGCCGTAGCGTCTCGCGGCGCGATTGAATCAGACGTCCGCCGCTGGGAATGGGCATCGGCGCCAATTGTCGCTCGCGCGCCGACCGGACGAGTCTACCGGCTGGGGCTCGCACGACTCGGGCCAGCTTCGCCCGGGAGACGCATGCTTTTGTCCAGAAAGCAATCAACCACCGTGCTGAAATTGTCCCGATTTCTAGTGAATTCCAACGCGATCTCACACACGTCACGCGCTAATAGCTCATAGCGCCTCCGTTCAGCAAAAAAAAACAAATTGGGGAATGGAAGCCCCCAAAGGACAAGAAGATTGGCTATATGGCCTCCATGATAGAAGAGGAGATAATTAATTTGGGAGAAGTCCCATGGACGCAAGAGGAAACGTCGAGGTGCGCTCGGACGCCTCAGAACATGAGATAAGGTTCACAAAGCTGGACGGAAGAACCCTAGGACAGGAGAGGAGGTCCCTGGGGCTCAAGAGGAGGTGAAGTCCCAATCTGGCAGGAGAGGCCTCCCTCACGACATGCGGAATCACTTACAAGGATCTCCAGGACGTAAGATGAGGAGCCAAAGCCGCCGCCAGGATGGACAGGAGGCCCATGAAAAGCCTTTACAGACGACAAACGCAGGGAGGGTCTCTCCCCGAGGGCTAATGATGCTCCACGCATAACTTCCCCTCCCCGGAAGAAATTGGAGGCGCCGCCCCTGTCCCCATATGACATGTTGATGGCCAGCTCAGGGTGTTTTGGCTGCGGGGCGCATCGACTGCGTCAGTCAAATAGCAGGATCGTCAGCTAACCGACTTGACAAATACTGGATATTGATTGCCAGGAATTTCCATATCATGATACTCGATCGTCTATCGCTTCCCCGGCTGGTTCTCTGCACCACTTCACGACAATGTAAGCTGGTGGTGCAGCGTCGGTTTGCAGGCCGGCTACCAAATTGCAAAAATATCCACACCTTAGCGGAAAATCTGCATCAGCCTCTATGCAGTGGAAAATTGTATTCTGGAGAAGAAAAAGAACAGCATGCCAGCGGGACGCCGACTCTGGCCGGCGCAGACAGCTGACTGGGCTCGGCTGACGGCTGACTGGGCTCGGCTGACGGCTGACTGGGGTCGGCTGACGGCTGACTGGGGTCGGCTGACGGCTGACTGGGGTCGGCTGACGGCTGACTGGGGTCGGCTGACGGCTGACTGGGGTCGGCTGACGGCTGACTGGGGTCGGCTGACGGCTGACTGGGGTCGGCTGACGGCTGACTGGGGTCGGCTGACGGCTGACTGGGGTCGGCTGACGGCTGACCTGGACAGTCTGTGGCGCTGGTCGGCGGATCACGGGGTCGCTGGAGTGCGGCAGACGGAACGGAACGGAACGGAACGGAACAGACGGAACAGACGGAACGGAACGGCCGCCGACACGTGCCAGACCGGTTTGTATCTTCCGAAGTCCGGATGATCAGAGGGGTGAGGAAGGCAGGTGTGTGGGTCGTTGGGAAAGAAGTGCAGCGTGACGCAAAGCTCAAAGAAATTCGTTCAGTGCTATGTCGCCTGGTTGATTTCACTACTCCAGATGTAACAGGTCCGGGTTATTGGAACAGCCCACCACAACATCGGTGACTTCAGCCGTAAGCTTGTGTCAAAAGTATTCTGCAGTGCATATGTCAGTTGGCATACCGTATGAAAAATTGCAAAAAGGGCATGATTCATTGGAATCTGTATCGTTTACAACTGGCATACGCCAACACTCTGGCACTCTGGCACGTAACTGGCACACGGTAGTCATACAGGTAGCACTCTCGCAACGCTCTCCACAAGCTGTGCAGCACGGATGAGCGGCAGGCTCTCGCTTCACTCTTGCATCAATATTCTGCAGACCGCTCGAGAGCTTTCATGCGGGGTATTACAGTTGGTATTCAGTATTCAGTGTCGCGCGTGATACTTGAGAGTGGTTAAGAAGACACTTACTTTACGAACTCTGTGTGATATATATATATGCATATATAACATAAGGTCGTATGCTTTCTTTACACGCAATGTCTAAAACCCAGGAGCATCTAAGAGCCATTCTTCGTTGTATTAAACATATATAACATATATGTATCACATATAACAGGCTACATGCAGATGCTACCTCATTGCCTATGGCCTCTTCTAACTCTGCCATTTCAAGCAACACTCACTCTGAGGACTAACATGCCATGTGCCTCATGCACTGTTTAGCATTCGTCATCGTATGAGAATGCCTTTATGTGTGCGCCTGTTTATTGTTGTGGAATTTTAACATTCATCACACATGTAACCATGACTCCACATCGGGACAGCACTTCAATGGTAAATACACACCAACATATATGCATGTATGCATACATCATGAACAGCAACTAAATCGGTGCGTTTCCTCGTGTCGGGGTGCGGTGGCGGCGACAAACCGCCTGGAGCTGATGTCTATCCCGCCTGCATCGGTGGTGGCGTATGGTATTTAATATCAGTTTTCCATTGAAGAAAAATGCACGCTAAGGGTGTGATGCCAATAAGCATTGTTTGCAAGTTCCATGTTCAGCGGAGCCATTGTGTTTAACCGGCTAATTTGGTGGATTTATATCTGACGTTTTGCATTAATGCGCTGCGAATAAATGTCCACATCGTTTGATCAGCATGATGACGGCCGTTACATGAGTACCAATTGGATGAGCTGGGTGATGCTGATTGCAGGGCATGCACCACGCTGCTAAGAATACAAGCCACGAAAAACCTCTAACCGTGAAGGCTGAACGCCAACTTCAAGCGCGTTGCAACGCCGGAGCCGGCGCTCACCGTCCGCCGGCTTCATGGCGAACCGAAGTCCTCAAACGGCGGCTCGGTCACGCCCAGCCGCCCCAGTCACACACACACACACACACACACACTCGCCGGCGGCCAGCATGGTCCGCGTAGCTGAGAGCCTCTGGAGCTGAGGACCTGTCGTCGAAAGCTGACGCGGCCGCACGGCCGACCCGAAATGCATCGGCAAATACAGCCCCTACGCCAAGCTGCGCCGGCCGGGGCCAGTCGAACAGGACACGGCGTCGACCGCGACTTCAACCAAATCGGAGTGCATGCGAGACGCCGGGCGCCGGGACGGACCATCTCTGACCGATCCGGCAGCCTGACGGCCTGTCTGATGCACCGCACTGACGTTCTCGGGGAATTTACAGACGACTTGGAATGGCGAGCGTGGTCTGCTCAATTGATGCCACCGAACACCGCTGCATTTCACTGTAGAGGTGCCGGCTGTTATTTCACTGTAGAGGTGTTGTGGTCCACCCGGCGGCTGTCGGTGGTCCACACCATTGCCGAAGAACGACACCCACTGGCTGCCTATGGCTGCCTATGGCTGCCTATGGCTGCCTATGGCTGCCTATGGCTGCATATGGCTGCATATGGCTGCATATGGCTGCCTATGGCTGCCTATGGCTGCATATGGCTGCCTATGGACGCCAACGGAAGAACTCCACCGGCGTCTGTGGTTGTGAATCAGCGGGCACTCAGTCGTCTGTCGAAGCTATACATCGCAGGCCGCATTGGACATCGGCCCGGCTATTTCGACGGCGCCTCACGAACTCCACATGGCCTGGTGTCTGCTGACTCAAAAAGGCGTCACTGGGTGTAGACAATCTCGGAACTGTGAATGAAGATGTTTTGCGATGGAAGTAAACGGGGTGTCATTACAGGAAATTGCCTGGTGTTCGATTATACTAAACTTGAATACCAAACAGCGCCTGTTCGATCCTGGGGCTCCCACCACCGGCATTCGGTCACGGGCGCGACACGCGAGTGACCGACACTCAGTGAGTGCAGTGAGTGACACTCGCACGCAGCCAGGTACAGGTTCATCTAGTGTGAGTGTGAACAGACGACGCCTTCACAATCGAGAAGCTATCTCGCCGGAGATGATCGGCAGCAATAGCCATGTTGTCAACGCCAATAAACAAACAGGCGCGAGAACGGCGAAAAAAGTCGTTGCGATGGCAAATTTGGTAATAGAACAGTTTCAAAATTTTGAGTCGAAACAACGCGTTTCGCCGTTTTGACGCCGTTCTGTCTATTGGCGTTGCAAACGCAGCCACTCGCGTCGCTTTGACCACAATTCGGATCACAAAACTGCGACCAAATCACTGCTTCGACATCATACGCAAGTTGATCGACAAGTTGATCACAGAACTTTTCCAAATTTGACGTCTGAACGGCGTGCTTCGCCGCTTTGACGCCTGCCTGTTAATTGCCACTGTGAACTCAGCTGGTGATGGATAGCAAGCACGCGCGCAGAACGAGCACGTCAAAATGGGCCCAGAAGGATATGCCGACTGTCATCATGTAGACCAGTGGTTCTCAAACTAGGGGTCGCGACCCCAGCTGGGGTCGCGGGGCCCTTCTGGTGGGGTCGCGAGCAATATGAGTGATGCTTCGCAAGTAACAAAATACAGAACACTATAATAAAAAAATACAGAATGTGGAGTCGCGGCGCGACGCTCCGGGTACACAGGGGTCGCCACATCAAAAAGTTTGAGAACCACTGATGTAGACAGTAAGCGTACGCGTGCAATTTCAGCTGTAAGCTGACTCCGGCAAGATGGGCCTCCGGATGCAGATGCAGTGCATGCTTTGCTGCGGCAAGGTAGAGCTAACAGCATGGACCGAAGTGGCACGGATCTGTCGGCATTGAACTGTCCTACGGAATTGAACTGTCATACATACCAACACACTCACTTACTGTTGTGTAAACAAAACCATACGGTTATTGGGCTAATTCCCCGAACATACACGTTTGCTCTGCTTATGTGCATTACGCAACGCTTTACTAGGGTATGGCGAAGGCATGCTCATTGCGTCGAAGTACCGTGGGCGATAATGCCGTCGACCGAACTTACTACAAAAGCAAACAATCTTTTTTTGCGCATACATAGTCTATGGTAATTTGTCATGTGGAGCCATAGGAGAAGTTAGTATTGCTTTTAACCACATGTGCATTATTTCCAATCATAATTGTTAGTAGAAACCCCAGCAACGTCAAATACAAGACATTGTGGGAGCCCTACACTTCCTAGCAACATTCACATTAGCATGCAACAGCATTAGACAGCACTAGAGCAGCATTCCCTTTCATTCCAGTTGGAGTCCGAGGAGAATCAGTGCCATGCATGCCCTACCAACTTCCATCTGCCAAAATATTGCAACCCTTGCAGCTATTACCCCGCGTATTAGTCTAAGCTTTCATTCCGAACTCCTGAGTGTCCCTTTCACTCCAGCTGGAGTCATGCTGCACCGCCTAACAAAGGGGCATTGCGGGATAGTTTCCATATTGTCAGTCACCACCGTCTTGCTGAGTGAGCCGATAATCTGATTAGCTACAAAGGACATCTTTCTTGAAAGATGGAAGATGTCCCTTTTTGGTTGCACAATTTAGACCTATCAGAATGGAGAACGGAGGGGCAATCTTCTCCTATACTCGCATGATAGTACTGAAAGTAATGTTACTGTGATCACGTGGCATGAAAGTTGAGAGGATTCGATGTAGGAGATTTTGCTCACCTCATCTTTAGCAATTCACGGAGTACGAAGTCAGGAAAGTTCAAATTGGAGGCAGCATGGATGTAGTGCACATAAACTTTAGCAAAGCTTTTGATAAAGCTCCGCACAAGCGCCTAATTCATCAGCTGGACCAGCAGGGGATTGATGGAAAAGTTCTACGATCGATTGAAGCATGGCTAAGGGAAATGAAACAAAGTGTAGTATTTAATGGTATAAATCTGAATTGAATGCTTTTCTAAATTGGGTATCACAGGGCTCCGTTCTGGGACCACTTCTGTATCATATTCGTGAATACCATTGATGTACGGCTGATAAATATGGTGTTTAAATTTGCTGACGAAATCAAGCTGTTAGGGATGGCTAACAATAGTGATGATCTAGCAATATTCAGCTAGATGTAGAGGACATAGGAAGTGGGCTGATAAACGACAGATGTATTTCAACTATCAGAAGAGTGGTTCTGGGACCTGGAAGTGGGATATGTACATCTGGGTGATGAGGTGGTATACAATTGCAGGTACTGAAATTGATTACATTGAAGAGGAAGCATATTTTAGTTTTAGCGTGTTAGTTTCAAAAGATCTTAAAGCAGAAAAGCAATGTAACCCATCTAGGTCCCGATCGATTAGAATGATCCAAATCATGTATAAGAATGTTCAACATAAAGACACAAAATTAATGACAAGATGTATCTTGCCTATATGCGACCCCACTTGGAATATTGTGGACAGGCATGGAGTCATTCCTTAGAAAGGAATATAGGCATGCTTGAAAATAGATGCGCAGTCAGGCTGGTTTTAAAGGCCCCCCCCCCCCCCCCCAAACAAAACTGAATAGAGACCGCATTCGGCGAGATTCTCGAGCCCAAAATTGCTCATTTGGTATGGTGCGAATCCAAAAAAAGAAGAAATTCAACCTAGTGTACATTTTTTTGCAAAGGAGGATCGGGTCCTCGGGCCCCGCTTGGTTGCGCCTCTGCTAAAAGGTGTGATCGAAGGCTTATCAGCGGACCAAACAACTTATGCTATGTATGTACTCAATGAAGTATAGGAGATTAAGGGGTGAAATGATTAAGATGCTTTGGACAATAAAGGCATTAGATAATGCCAATCTGAATGATGCTCTTCTACTTAGGGAATTAAATGGGGGTCATTAATTCAGGTTAGACAAGTCGACCTGTAGGACGGTTAAACGCCAGCAAGTTTTCAGCCGAATGATGGTTGATTAGTGGAATAGGCCGCCCGTAATGTAGTGGAATGTTCCTCGCTGCACTTTCCTTAAAATAGGGTGGATAGGGTGGATCCTTAGTTCCAAGCATCTTATTCTTAATTCAGTTGTGCAGTACTGGTTGGGAATTGGGGTGGATGGAGTGGTATCAATGTTAGCAGGCGTCTTAGATCATGCTTATGAATAGATAATAATGCTAGTAACAGGTATATGGTATGGTAGTGGATTCAATCTCTTCCTGCAGGTACATGATGTTAATGAAACAGACCATGGTAACACAATTGGGTCGACAGTTACTCTAAAACTGGTTGGATGCATTAATTTGGTCCAAGAATCTTATTTTCAATTATATGTTATGAGCTAGGGGGATAGGAATTGGGGTGAATGGTGGTGAAATCGATGTTAACAGGTGTATTATATCATAAGTATAAATGAGGCGTTATGCTAGTAGTATGTTTAGTGGTATGTATTGGGTTCAGAAGCTACCTTCGGGCATGCGATGCTGAACAGAGTGGCCACGGCGGCACAATGTGGCAGATATTTCTGTAGAACTCAGAATATAACATTGATTATGGGATTTCAGTCTCTTTTCCATATCTTCGTATAGTCACTTCCCTGCATGAAATTAATCCAGATGTACCCCTGTGGCTTTTATTAAGCCATAAAACTTGATGACTTTATGAGTGTGCTTTAATTCATTAATTCCATAAGAAACACTTCTTAACTCATTGATGAATAGAACCTGGGCATGTACGTCAACTAATTCCCTGCTACTGGCAGACGCAGGTATATCGAATGGTAAGCTAATGCATTGCACTGTAATAATGTAGTTAGTTATACTTGTTGTTGGTGATTCGAGTGCAAATCAACTACATCGTCAAATTTTTCTTACGTATCCACATTCACATCTACAGCTATTCCTGCAACATATTAAGCTTGCACACGCATCCTGCCAGCCGTAGCAATTGCATAGTGCTCTTCAGCTTTACTGCATGAAGTCAATGTCTGGAAAGTAATGTCTTCGCATGAAGTCAATGTCTTCGCTTATTTCCCGTATTTCCTGAATTTTACTCCTCTGCGTTAGATGACTAAGCAGCTTATATTCTGATTGTTAGCAGCATAAAATGTCCGACCGACACGTGTGCACAAATGCCATAAATTGTACTTTCAAAACAGAAAAGCAAGCTTTTATATAACCCATTAAACGAAGCACATGTTTACCACCCAAGAGGTCTTTATATTTTCATTGCTACTTCAGATACCTTCTAGACATGTCGCAATTCATTCATTATAAACATAAGAAATCAAAATCTCGCATGCAGCATCCAAAGACAACCAAAGCTTGACTACACATGGCTTTTTCTAATCCCTGTGTACCTCTTTCCAAGTAATATTAGCCAGGAAACAAATGAATGATTACAATGCGTTCGCCTTCATTCCTCTTTTTACATGCCAGAATGCTACAAAAGACTAAGTGCAATATACTATTCAGCCAAAGTTTGCCCAAGACGACAGATGGATTGGAATTGTCCTCTTAGTTTGCTCTCCGGCTCGTTCTTAGTTCCCGCGCAGTTTTGGCAGCGCCAAGAGAGCTAG
This sequence comes from Ashinkailepas kermadecensis, assembly GCA_034440615.1. Classification (NCBI taxonomy): domain Eukaryota; kingdom Metazoa; phylum Arthropoda; class Thecostraca; family Neolepadidae; genus Ashinkailepas; species Ashinkailepas kermadecensis. The sequence goes on from JAOTOM010004269.1 coordinate 118,495, forward strand.
CAATATGCGAGGAATCGCCATGTTTGTCTCAGTGACGTGTATCACGTGCCATTTCTCAGCTAATGACGGCACTGCTTGCTTGCATCTGTTATGAGGTCGACTGATGAGGTAAGCAGCTAGTGTTTGCCACATGCATATAAGGTTTGTAGTTATGTTTATTTTCTGAAGGAATAAATTTCATTCGAGCATGAAGCTCGTGATTCAATGAAATGGAAAAGCGAATAGAACCTTGAAAAAAGCATTTCTCTAAATATAACTCACTTTGGTACAAAAACATGATTTTTTACGGCGCATATTCCTCATTCATGACTTTTGCCGCCGGTTCTCAATTTGAACACTGCTGACATAGTTTGCTTTGCTGTCATTGCGAACAGATCAGCCGTCTAGCAAGGCATAGGTTCGTGATCATCGAGACATACCCTCATCTGCCTCTGTGTAGCCATTCAGCTCGGTGCAGAGCTCCGCTGCCTGCCGCGCGACCTCTTGAGGCCTCACACTATTACGAAGCTTTGACGTTTAATTAGTCCCGAAGATGTATGCACGGGGGTAGTTCCCAGTTCTCTTTAGCTTTCTAGTCAGAACTCCAAGGGACAGATAAGCTGTTCAGGTAAAACCATTAACTCCAAAGTGAAGTGACCCGAATAAATTTCGCGAATGAATTTGAATTACTTCATTAAAAAGCTTGCGAAACTTATGGGAAGTTCGCCACACATCGTAGTGCTGGAGCGACGTAAAGGTCCACACATTTCACGATTCCCGCTGTTCCACCTCACGTGCTGAATGAGTGCTAGAACCTCGAGGAAGTGCGAACTCCTGGAGATCAAAGAGATCCGAGGAACTTCAGGCATCCCAGAAAGACTGCAAGCAGTCTGGGAACACGGAGCATGCGAGTAAATCACGATTCCGTCGTACTCACATGGCATGGAACATTTCTGTTTGGAGCCTAATTAAATAGTCTCGGATTAAATGGCAAAATATACGCAAATAATTACATAAAATATACATGCGGAATCCCGATTAATTCCTGACAATTCCAATCAATTCTGATTGACGCGCCGATAGACGGCAGGCTATCGACGTGCCGTTTACCTCAACAACAACCAGCCGGTTCACTGGCATAGCGATCACGTGTGCTGTGCTGCCCAACTCCGTGGGACACCCGGCAGCTTCTGCGCCCACAAGTGGGTAGACACACACGTGGGACACCCGGCAGGTTCTGCGCCCACAAGTGGGTAGACACACACGTGGGACACCCGGCAGCTTCTGCGCCCACAAGTGGGTAGACACACACGTGGGACACCCGGCAGCTTCTGCGCCCACAAGTGGGTAGACACACACGCTGTGGGAAAGTAAGTCCTCACTTCGACGGCTGTCTCGAGCAAGCAAGCCCGGCTGACGGCGGCCTTCACTTGCAGCCGAAGTACTCACGATGGCGGCCGAAGTACTCACGACGCCAGCCGAAGTACTCACGATGGCGGCAGAAGTACTGATGACAGCAGCCGAAGTACTCACGACGGCAGCTGCACTCATCACGTGAGAGCGGGCAAATGCCGAATGAGAGTGGCACCAACGGAGAAGATCGAGGAAACGTCCAGAATGGCAAATAGCTGACAGGAAAGTCAAACGGGCTTCAAAATACCACGATCTGCATCCACAGACTGAGCGCAGTGATACGACAGGTACTCCACCTCCACGTACGTGGAGTACCGGTACCAACAATGCAATGCTGAATTTGACTTTCTCCACAAGTGGGTGTGATTTCGACGCACTTTATGCACGGCTAATGGCGCCCATGTGTGGATGTTGCACGGACAGAATCAAACACAAATAAACACATAGTATATATAAAAATAAACATATAAAGCAGTCATTTGCTGTTGGTGCCGCCTGTTCGGACATTCGGTCACCATAATTGCATGGGATGATTAATTATCCCTGAGCGTGGTGAATCACAGTTCCGAACGTCACCTCCGTGGCCACTTTGGGACATACTAGACGCATATGGCTAAAGTGCAGCGGATTGGGGGCCCGTGTTCGGCACAGGACGAACGGGTTGCATTTGTTCAGTGTGCGACGTGTGCGTTGTCTCTGATCGGTGTGCGGCACATACGTTACCTCCGGTCAGTGTGGCACTGCGGGAGTGGGAGAGGGCCCGTGACGGCCGGCGGCGGTGTGTGGCACATACGTTACCTCCGGTCAGTGTGGCACTGCGGCAGCGGTGACCAGCAGAAGAGAGGGCCCGTGACCGCCGGCGGCGCTCTGCTGTATCTGCCTGCAACTGAAGCCACGCGACCGCCTCTGGCCAGATACTGTCGCTCATCTCCAATGAACGCTTATAATTCGGCCGCGCGCTGACGTCACAAGCCCCGCCCCGTGACGTCACGGTCCGTGAGAGCGCGCCTGGCTTTTCGCCGCGCCCCGGCCGGCCGGGTATATTTGCCGTGGGCTGACAAAGGATTTTTGGTGGTCAATTCTGGCGTCGTCGGTTGGACTGTATTTATAGCCGAGTACCAGTCGAAATGTGTGAGGCCAGTTTCCGGTGCCAGTATATTTCGAGCCGAGCCCAGACGGGTACAGGACAGCAACACATGATTGGTGGAAACACGCTTGTCACCGAGACTAGATTTGTCTTCAAAATTGTCTGGCGAGTCGTGATGCTGCGTGCAACTGGGGTCTTAGAGTCTCGTATGTCACATGCTGCTTTCTCTTAAGATTAAAAATGGCGGGAGTAAAATTTGGATCATACCGAGGCCACTGTGTGCCTGCTTCAAAACATATGTCCCCTAACTCCACCACATTTACGCCACAGAAGATTTAGTTGTTTGTGTCTTCGCAGACGCAGCATTTTGGTTTATTGCTCAGTTATTACCGCGATTGCATCATATCTCAGGTCTGATCATAGAACAAAAGTGCGAAAGCACATAGCATAGCACATAGCACAACATAGCATAGCACATAGTACAACATAGCATAGCACATGGCAACATAGCAGCATAGCACATAGCATAAAAAGCACACAAAGTATAAACATTAGTCTGGCAAAATTTGGCCGGGACATTGTGAAGCTTCACATGCCTTCAAGTCGGCAAACGCGTAGCGCAGCAACAATTTGCGTCGTTGACGACACGACCTGTTTTGCATATCCCTGTAGCGCCACACCTGAACTGTCCTGTTCATTTTCAGGAACATGGTGCACATCTTCGGGAGCCTCGAAACATTCCACACTAAACAGCATTTACCCAAGTCGCGTGAGATAAGATGATTGTCCAAAACATGAAAACATGCTGCAATTTTCTGGGTGCTATAGCTCCTGGGTGCCAGGCTCCTGTCGTCCAGAGGATCGCACTACAGGACTCAAACTGATCGTTCACTTGCACAATGGAGCTCCGTAATAGCTTTGCTCTTGCATTGATAAATAAACTGGTCGTCTTTTACCCGCTTTGGCTTCGATTTGGATGCCAATATTCGAGGACTAGATTAAAAGTGCCAACGCCTTGATGCCCTGGCACACAACCCTACCTATGTGAGGTCCAGAAGCAAGCTTCTCGTGCGATGTCATACCGCATGGTCGTCACCCTCTCAATTACCGTATCTCTATGTTATATGGTATTATATGTAGCATGGAGTTCCATGGCATACAAGCCAATAGCTGGATAATATCGCAGCGTCATTGGCAGTGTCTTGCATTTCGATGAAATTATTCAAGTCAGTCCCAAATCCCCATTTCTCTCAACTCTTCTAACCAGCCAACCAACGATAGCCATCATCAAGCTCGCGCCGGGTCGCATATGCTCGAGACTGTCCATTATCTGGCATAGCTCAACATCGGCTGCTAATGCCAAACAGTTTGTGTACATATTGACTGGCAGATCATTGATGACACAAGCAAACAGTGATGGTGAGAAGCAGGCTGCCCGCTAGCACGCCTGATAACATTGAACTCTGGGCAGAGCATTGGCCCTCAGCAGCAACCGCGGCTGCACCTTGAAACACACATATGAATCGAAGCATTTGAGTGTTTTATCTATGATGCAAGGGTAATGATTTGTCTAACCTGTGAGGTAATGTTGGAGATTGGCATTTTAAAAGATCTGTGTAAGTCGCGTCCCTTTGTGAATGAGCAGATATATTGTCCTAGGCAGAGGCGCACCGAAAATGGGTCCGACCTCCCCTCCCCTTCCCCTCCTCCTCCCCTACCTCACATGGCGAAGAAAAATGTTCAGCGTGAAGAATAGGAAGTTCAACATACCTTATATGTTAACATAAAGTACCCGGTCTATGGCCATGGTCTATTCCCTTCAAACTATGACCAGGACACCAAACATTGTTCACACGAAGGTACATACCACGGATATCTCACAGGACTGGTCACGGAGATCTTTGGACCTGGAGATCTCACAGGTCAGGTCAAGCACTGTATGCTTGAGTAGCAGGTGAGCCGCAGGATGTCCCCAAAGTTACCCAATGTGATGGCGATTTCTATTAAGTGCTATTGAACGTCTCCGAAACTCAATTTGGAACATTCCGAACAGAATGTCACGCTGCGCTACGTGAGGTTATGCGAGGTCAAATTAGGTCATGCTCTGTATGTAGAATGAGATGCATTGTTAAGATGGCCAAGAACGTGTAGAGCACGATAATGCAGCTTCATTTATTCTGTCTGTGATTGTTAGCCTAACAAATTCACTATATCCATCGCTATATCAGTAATAGTTCCCATCAACTTAGTGGTTTCCCAGTATGGCCATGGTCTACTGACATGACATATGATAACCGAGAGACCTTGAACAGATAGTGTGCCATTACCGCAGCGCAGACGAACTCATCATCACATCCTATCATGGATGAAATAGTCGTTAGCATTACAAGAGTCCCGTGACCGACTAGGCAAATGTTTCCGTGACGTCATATGACCTAATCTAGGCTCACCGTTCCAAGTTTTAGCACAGCATATCTGAGTAGACCGTCGTAGGGTATGCCGCGTTTTGCGTCACTGGATGTAGTGGCTCCATTGCAATCGTGTACAAAGAAGGGGAAACGACTCCTGTTATTCGCATGTTACCACGTGCACTGGAAGAGGGAATCCGCCCGTCTCCTCCTCTTCCTGAATATCTTCAAAACGAAGAAGCATACAGATGCGCGTCTTTGTTTACCTTCATGTATGGACATGGCGCGTCGTTTACGAAAACAAAATCGATTGTGAATTTTCCAGGCTATTAACGTACAAAGTCAAGTGCGCCGGACGAAATGGCGTGTGAAAAAAATGACAGTGAGGCATGCCAAGCATATTTCTACGGAAGGTCTATGCAACTTATGTACATAAACTATATGGACTATATTTCCAGCGTCGCGTTGTGCAATGTGATCCATCAATCATGCACATTTGCTACACGAATGACGCCAAATCGCATCAGAAAAAAGCCAATTGGATAATAGCCTCATTCAACCCAGAACGAAGTAGCGTAGGATCACGACGTTCACACACCGGAGATTTTCCTATGGTTCTCAGCCACTCTGCAAAGTTCATGCTCTTAGCTTCCATGGTTTTTGGGATCAGACTTTAAGTACTTTTTCGTCTTTCCTTCTGGAGCATATTACGAGCATCTCTTCGACTAATGCTGCATTCAGCTTGCGCATTGCTTACCTGTAACACCTCTCAGAAGTTCTCTGTGGCTCTGGGGATTCATCGTGTTTCCGCTTCCGCTTGCCAGCTAATTCCTTCTGTGTTTCATAGTTCTTTCTTACAGGCACTGATCCGTGAAGAAGGGAACGAAGAATGCCATCCTTCACAAACTTAGTCGCAGTACATGTTTATGCAAATTCAGTTTTATAACAGCGTTTATGCGATTCACCTGGAGAGGTGGACGACCGAAAGTTGCTACACAAGTTATGGTCTGATCAGTAGAAAATGGTGGCCTTGGTGTCCCGTCAACACAAAGCATGTACAATGCATTACTCGCTAGTTGGGCGACAAAGCTTTTGAAGCATCAGGCTAATTGGCGTAACATAGTTGAACGCAGAATAGTGTCATTGTCAATCAACGTTTTACGACAAATTATGATAGGAGCGTGTTGAAACTTTTCCAACTCAGTGAGTTTTACGAGAACGTCCTGCTGGCCTTTAAGCGTCAAATAAAATATATCTGGAGGAGGTAACAAGATCGGTACAGAGGATTCAAAGAAAAGTATAATAGTGTAATAGCTACATACGCATGGGACATAAAGTTTGTATTAATACGCAGTTACAACATAACGGGCTACTTCTCATTGATGACCTGATTAATAGGCAGAGATAGATGACGGCATCCAATGAGTTGGTTTATAGGCATCCCAACTGCCTGGTTAGACCAATGGATTATAACCGCTTAATTCATGCAATTCTGAGACAAAGGAAAACACTCCTTTCAGACGTGATCCACGTGCCAGTCAATCCTGAACGCCAAGGCGAGTATTACCACCAGTGTGCGTAAATGCTGAACTTAAAGATATCGAAACATTTTCAGCCAAAGATTTCTGCAGTTTGGCTACGAAAAAGGATGAACCAAGGTCGCTGCGAAGATGGGAGAATGGTGGATCGGAGCAGCCCAACTGGAGGAGAGTTTTTATATTGCCATATAAATGCTGCAGAGCTATACAGCTACAATCACTCCAGTTCCAGATAAGCGGTTAAGGGGTAGAAATATCATGTTATGCACAACTAGTGCGATAGTTTGTATGCGGTACACACCTGATTCATTGAACCCTATTATTTATTAAGGAAAACAGTGCATATTTAATCAGCATCGTCAGTATCAGTTGTCGCTCTCGGGATTCATTACTAAGCTAGTGACACTTTACAACACAGAACAAAATTGTAGTTTGCAAACAGGAAGCAAGCCAGCGGAGGTTCGAAGTGCAATGGAAGTATTTTTCTCGTGAACGGAGGCTTCACTTATAGGTTAGCTGCCGTTTGCACACGGTGTACCCATGCGTAACTGGGTCAGCAGTGTATACATGTGTCGGGTGAGGACAGGTGCCAAGGATATGTGTCACGCAATGCGAGTGGATACGAAATGAATGTGTGTTGGTGGTCATGGCGTTAGGAAACCACAGGTGGGATCCGGGGAAGAGAAAATAAAGTTGCATGACAGTGTACCACGTGTTCGCGAACTGTATTTGTTTTCGGGCGACCCATGGCAGATGCATTCCCAATCAGGAAAAGTGTCATACCGTTGCATACACAGTCAGTTGGGTGGTTTTAGCGGCCAATGTTGTCTCTTCGCATTGTAAACAAAACTCAGACATCCCAAATCTGCTAATTTGTATTGCTTGTCCATTCAGTTCCGCAACTTCCGGATGGTCGCCATCGGCAACTTGAAGCATGCCGTTATATGCCGGCTTCTCGCTTACCTCCATGTGTTCGGAGGGTGTTTCTTTTTCCTTCACTCATTCACTCGCGCACCCTTTCAGCTGTCCTTCTACTCCTGTGTACCATACAACATTTCTAGAGCGCAATTATGATGTGAAAAACATGTGTTTCCGAAAACTCCTGGGGAGACATGGCCAACAGCCCAACGCCGTTGCTGAGAGCCGTCGCGTTGCCAGTGACGAACTCTGGGAGCGAGTTCGGGCCGCTTGGAGCCGGCTGATCACTGCGCATTGCCAGCGCCTGACGGACTCCGTACCCATCCTGACGGACTCCGTACCCATCCTGACGGACTCCGTACCCATCCTGACGGACTCCGTACCCATCCTGACGGACTCCGTACCCATCCTGACGGACTCCGTACCCATCCTGACGGACTCCGTACCCATCCTGACGGACTCCGTACCCATCCTGACGGACTCCGTACCCATCCTGACGGACTCCGTACCCATCCTGACGGACTCCGTACCCATCCTGACGGACTCCGTACCCATCCTGACGGACTCCGTACCCAGACGAACGCAACAAGCGATCGACAGTGGTGACGGATGGTCACCATCCGTCACCATCCTGACGGACTCCGTACCCAGACGAACGCAAGAAGCGATCGACAGTGGTGACGGATGGTCACCATCCGTCACCATCCTGACGGACTCCGTACCCAGACGAACGCGAAGCGATCGACAGTGGTGACGGATGGTCACCATCCGTCACCATCCTGACGGACTCCGTACCCAGACGAACGCAAGAAGCGATCGACAGTGGTGACGGATGGTCACCATCCGTCACCATCCGTCACCATCCCGTCACCATCCTGACGGACTCCGTACCCAGACGAACGCAAGAAGCGATCGACAGTGGTGACGGATGGTCACCATCCGTCACCATCCTGACCATCCGTCACCATCACCATCCGTCACCATCCGTCACCATCCCGTCACCATCCTGACGGACTCCGTACCCAGACGAACGCAAGAAGCGATCGACAGTGGTGACGGATGGTCACCACATTGCGCCGTACGGACAGCCATTTGTTGTCTCTAGTGCTGGAGGTATCGCCCTGTGTGCTGGGTTTGTGACTTCATCTTTGTGAGCATGCTGCATGCGGAGAGCATACAGCTAAACATAATTCGAGTGAAGTTTGATGTATGGAGCGAGAATGCAGTTGATTCATTAATTTGCTGCATCAACCGCTGCGAGTGCGTATGGCATGAGCACGCTCTGCGTCTATTTTCAGGACTAATAACCAATAGTAAGTTTAGCAACAAGCGTGAAGGCAATAATTATTTTTGTTTGCACTATCAATCGCTATTCTCAATATTCTTTCTAGCATTTTTTACACTTTCCATTCGACTGAAAATTTGCGCTTTGTTCCAACGCGAGCAAAACGCAAATAATTGTGCTTGGCAGCAGAGCAATGCCAAAGGATATGACTAAAATGACTGTGAACTTCAACGGAGCGATAATGCAGGACCTACAGATAGAAAAAAAAACTCGCGGTGTGCATGGATAATCATATGACTTTTAGTGACCACGTCAATTATGTGACAGCCAAGTGCAGTGGCTGCCTGATTGAACCGAGCCACGCCAGGCATTCACCTCCCAGGCAATTGATTAAACCTGTCATTAATGCACTAGTCATGTTCACCATTAGATATTGCATTTCGGTTTACGGCACAGAGAGCGAAAAGAGAATGCACAGAGTACAATCGATGCTCAACTTCGCAGCACGCGTCATCAGCGGCAGAAGAAAACACGACCACGCATCAAATGTCCTAGGTGACCTTCATTGGCTAGGTGGAAAAGAACTGTCAGTTTATCACCGAATACGCCTAGTACATCAGTGATCACGAAAAGAGAACCTGAGATACTTTATTGAGAATTAACAGCCGACAACAACCAGCATCACCATAACACGGGACAATCTGGCCGACTACGACCACCGCCCATCAAAACCGAGAAGGGCAGGCGACAACTGGCATATAGTGGCGTGGATGAATACACCAAGAAGATTCCCCCCCCCCCCCCGGCACTGACCCTCTACCAGCACCAAAAGAACCCACGAATGGTGTCATCTTGTTTTGTGAGCGTGCGCTATTTGCAACGATTTTTTGGTGAACCGGCTACGTGTGATGGCAATGTGATGTGATTGGTTACGTGGCCGAACTTTGTCACTAATTAGTTTTATTTGAAGACGTACATTGGTGAAAACACGAATGTGTCTAACGCAATGTGAAAATATACGATGCGATACAAGATACGATGATCATCTATCCATTCAAGTTTGCAATAATAAATGCAATATCTTTTCCAGGGAAGGTAAAGTGACATCTTCTAGACAAGTTCCGCTCCGGAAAAACAAGGTTGAGCCGACTTATGTGGCATCCGGTATCAGGCCAGCAAGGTAGGAAAGGTGGGAGACGCCGGCAGCCTGAAAATAACTGGCGTGACGGACAGGAACACATAGAATATACACACAGATATGTATGAGACGAGACATGCATCAACAAGCAGAACACGAGACGAGACATGCAGTATACACTCGGACGGTGGCCAACGGCCTCAGTCTGTCTCCCCGGCACCGCCGTAGCAGACTGTTCGATATGGGAGACGACAGGCTCCTCAGACCACCGGCGACCTGGAGCCGCAGCGGAGGTCTGAGTGTCCAGGACAAGCCGTGGACGTCTCTCGAGATACTCATGGAAGTAACACCAATAAAATATATATGCACTAAGTAGTTGAATTAGATGTCAAAAAAGATGCCAGGAAGTACCATCGTCACAGGCCATATGTTTGGCTGACATGACCTCCCAATATGCCATGAATCAGGTCTGCATAGGTATAGTGCGGCCTCGTGTATTATCCATCATCGGCATGCCACGTGCAAAGCTGTACAAAAAGCGGTCCACAAAGCCATGGATGGAGATCTCGTGCCAGCTCATGAGCCCTGGTTTAGAACCGGGTCCTATGGATCACCCTTGGAAACGAAAACTCCATAATTTAAGTTACTTCATTTCCAGATTATCATCATTTCTCAGCTACTATGCGTTGCATTCCATTTTCTCCATGAGAAACAGGAGTCCGGGATTCAGTGGCTGACAGTGGTCCCCAATTCTCCCATCCACTACAAGGGTCTCCGCCCGTGCTTCGAACTACACAGGAAAAAAAACCTGTGTACTGATGAATGCACGGAACAGCCGGGGAGGGTCGGGGTAGGGGAGGGGAGGGGTAGGGTGCGAGAAGACGTACACGGCCCCGGGTGTAGCAGCACACGATATACAAATAGACTGCTTTCACAGTTCCGTACTAACACCATTGTTATAGGTCGCCTTCTATGCAGGGAATTGGGGAACCGGGTGTTGGGCGGCGAGAGCAGCCGGTAATGAAACTCGGATCTTATGGCGCTAACTGCAAAGAATGGTCTGGAAAATTGTTCGCCCAGCTTCTCCACAAACAGCTTTGAACTTACCAACCATAATCAGGTCAAGTTCGTTGCCCTGTTCATATAGGAATAGAGAAACGTTAGACATGTTCTCCCCTCCCCACAAAAAGGTGAGTTGGGAGAGCCAATGACCCCGTAATGTTCTGAAGGATCATGGCCGAAATCATGCGTACAGCGAGCAGCAACAACATATTTCGCTGCACAAATTGCCCGGCCTCGTTCCGTGTTTCTCACGATTTGTCCCCGTTTTCTAATGTTTTTGTTATGCGGTTCCAAAATACCCATGCTCTCAAGCAGCGGATTTTGTGCGCTCACGAGTTATCCCATGTCCCAGACAGGTGTACATGCCCGTATCCCGTGCCCCGTGTCCCGTGTCCCGTGTCCCGTGTCCCATGCCCTTTGTCCCGTGTCCCATGCCCCATGCCCGTGCGAATCAGCTCGTGTGGACACGCTGCATTTTATTGGCCTTGCGTTGTGTCGCTCCGCGCGGCGGATCCCGTGAACCAGGGTACCGCCAGTCAGGCGGAGAGATGTAGTCTCCACAAATAATCTACGTTGCAGATCCCCACGTCATCGGCTTGGTTGAATTTGATTAGCTTAATCATGCCCAACTCACGTAAATTATAGGTGCGCCGATATCAATTTATCGCACAAGGCTCTTGATAAAAGCAGAGACGACCATGCTAGTCAATTCCAGCTTAGCTCTCTCTCTCTCTCTCTCTCTCTCTTCTCTCTCTCTCTCTCTCTCTCTCTCTCTCTCTCTCTCTCTCTCTCTCTCTCTCTATATATATATATATATATATATATATATATATATATATATATATATATATATATATATATATATATATATATATATATATATATATATATATATATATATATATATATATATATATATATATATATATATATATATATATATATATATATATATATATATATATATATATATATATATATATATATATATATATATATATATATATATATATATATATATATATATATATATATATATATATATATATATATATATATATATATATATATATATATATATATATATATATATATATATATATATATATATATATATATATATATTATATATATTTTTTTTTTTTTTTTTTTTTTTTTTTTTTTTTTTTTTTTTTTTTTTTTTCTCTCTCTCTCTCTCTCTCTTCTCTCTCTTTCTCTCTCTCTCTCTCTCTCTCTCTCTCTCTCTCTCTCTCTCTCTCTCTCTCTCTGTCCCGTGGCAACGCTGATGCACTGGGAGCGTCATTACTCGACGTAACGGCAGGTATTATGAAAAGACAGCATCACATCACGCACAGCAAGCCATTACCTGGCTGCAATACCCAGCCAGTCTGACCAGGCAAGTTATCACGCACGGATCACATCGTAATGTAGCCTCCGTGCAGGATATCGCACCATATGACTAGCCCCGCAGGTGGGCGGAGCCGGGCGGGGCATCGAGGGCGGGGTGGGGAGGGCGGGGTGGGGAGGTCCCGTTCAGGCAAGCACAACTCGGGAGTCGGGCGTTGCCGGTGAAGCAAAAATGCATGCAAAAAAAACGAAATAATTGAATATAAATGCACTATAGGGGGACGGCAAAGTGTAGTGCGCTTCACCATAGCAAATATTCCTATGCTATGATATCTCATCTACTGTCCGAGATACAAGACGGTTTGAAGTCCCTCAGATTATGGTCCAATTACTATTTTCTGTGCACTGCATCTGCCTAACATACCACCAAATAATGGTCACAACCTTATTATTTCAAAGGGGCATATGCTACGGTGTTATCCATAATAGCCATTGTGCAGATTTCTTCTACCTACCAAATCCGCATTTTGTTTCTGCTTCAGCCTGAAAATATTACCTTTTGACTCATCCCTCCAATGGAGGAGCGCCGTGACACTCCTCGCTAATTGCCGACAACGTCTGACCTGTTTTCGCCTGTGTTGAGTTCGACTACACTAAGCTATCCGATAGCGTAGAAGAAAAAAGAAGCTTCCATATGTTAAGACCGGCGGTCTTAACACACGGCACCACATTTTTCTTTCAGATTTACGTTCAATGAGAAAATGCCGAAACAATTCAGGGTGTCATACATGTTGAATGTTTTCAGCATACTTCTGAAGCTTGTTTTGAACAAAAAATGACACTTAGTTTGGCAGCAAAAACTACAAATTATGGTTTTACCTTACTAGTATTTCGTTATTGCGCAACGGCTGTTCTAATGATGCGTGTGAGTCAGCAAATTTAACGTTGAATATATGTTGATACTATTAATGTTTTCACTTATCAAGCGGCATAGTTAAACAGAACTTCTAGGTATCATCATTTTTAATCGAAATATAATGAGAGCGGCACTATCTGCTCTTCCCTTAGACGCACTTTATGCGCACTGGTATTACATAACCATCGGTGACGACTGTTAGTGGTTGCCTCCATACTCACTCGTAGCACGAATATCAATCGGTACATCAATGAGTCGGTGCTCATTATGGTGACATGAGTAGGTAACATGGGTTACTGGATTATCAACGGACAGCTACCCCAGTCATTCAGGGAGAAATACAGCCGAGGAAACTGACGCGCCAAGAATCTAAACTAAACATACCCACACCCACACCCGTGTCACACACTGGCACTCACACACCGACTGTATGAGCGCCTGCCGCAGGCGCGTCAGCATCCTCGGCCTCCCTTTCAGAATAGTGAGCGAGAGCGAACAATAAACATTATTAAAATGCTAACAAGCCAGCCTCCGAAAACCATACAAGACATTCTAAATTGCTTTGATGCTGGGACTTGCTTGTCGGCCCGAATGGCGAGTAGCGGCGACACCAGCGTTGCAAGTGGCCAGTGTGAGTTGCGCCGAATAAATCATGCAAATAAGTCAACACCGATCCTGTGCTCTCGCAGACGCAGTGCGTGACGTTTGGATTCCACGTTCATCTAGCAGACCGCCGCAGGGACCGAGGAGAAGGAGAAAGCGCTGTGAGGGCGCCTCTGCTGAACATTATCCCATGGCTGTTCGAAGTATGAACTTGCGACAAGTGAGGCTCAAGGCTGGAATAATTTTGCGTCAGCAACAGAAAATCCTTCACTTCAGCGCCTGCCAAGCCCATCCGAGCCGCACAGTTCTTGCCAGACTAGGAACGCTGCAGCCGCGCGGTTAAAGGCAAACAAATTATTATAAAACGGCAGCCCAATTCAATAAGCGCTGTTCTGTATTGACAGCAGGACTGCAGCCACCATCGTCAAATGTCAAATGCCCGGTTATGCCAAACACGGCATAACCGGGGGAAAATATTCAGCCATGTCCTATCAACCGGGAACGACATCATAAAACCGGTGCATTGCACCGGATAAACGAGCGTCAGGGCCCCAATTCACGGAACTAAGCAACCTACGAATTTTCGATTGTAGGGAGAATTTGTTGTGCCATGGTATATTATAGTTCCATCACAACAACCAAACCTACGAATATGCGGGAGACTGATGACAGACCGCGAATTCGTCCATTCGTAGGAAAAAGTACGAAAGTACGCTGGGCATCGTCACGGGGAGGGACAGGAGGCTTGTCCCCCAAGATTCGCAATAATTAATAATAAGTATATGGCATTGCACGGGACAAATTTCTTAGACACCCTTTCGTCCCCCGTGCCAAAAATCCGTGGCGACGCCCATGAGAACACGAAGGGTTTGTATCGCGAGAAGCATGAAAAACTGATTCAGCTACCGTTTTCTTTCAAATTCGCAGTCCCATTCTGTGAATGGTGGAAAGTCGTAGATTTCGACACGGGTGGTGCAGAATTGCTCGGCATTTGGGTTTTACAATGCATGTTGTAAAGACAAAGGCGGAACAAGCGAGTGACATTTAACATTTCATGAAATCACCTACCAATGAGCCAGAACATAACCAAGCATCATCCCCGAGGCCACTGAATGACCTGGGTTGTTTGCAAAAGTCTCGAAGATTTGCTGAAAAATTTGCACTTTTCAGTTCGCTATTGGATACAAATGGATGCCGAATTCTAGCTTATTGCTTGAGATCACTCTGGAAAAGGTCCCCGAACATTGTTCCAGGGTGCTGTTGTTGTTATTGGTGTTTAGGGGCGCATCAGCTGCATAGGTTACACAGCGCCCCGTTGTTCCGGGGTGAACACCAAATGGAGAGCATTCCATGGCGTTGTGTACATGTTGTGACGTATAGCTGGGATGAAGGATGGACCTATTTCCAGATATGCATGCGACTGCGTTATATCAATGTTAACTAGCGAAAAATTGGGCCAAGAAGTATGCCTGTCACACACCATGGTCGGCGAGTTCTGGTCTGTCACATACCATGGCCGGAGAGTGCTGACCTGTCACATACCATGGCCGGTGAGTGCTGGTCTGTCACATACCATGGCCGGCGAGTGCTGACCTGTCACATACCATGGCCAGCGAGTTCTGATCTGTCACATACCATGGCCGGAGAGTGCTGACCTGTCACATACCATGGCCGGTGAGTGCTAACCTGATAAATACCATGACCGACGAGTGCTAACCTGTCACACGCCATGGCCGGCTAGTGCTGACCTGTCACATACCATGGCCAGCGAGTGCTAACCTGTCACATATCATGACCGGCGAGTGCTGACATGTCACATGCCATTGGCCGGCGAGTTCTGACTTGTCACATACCATGGCCGGCGAGTGCTAACTTGTCATATCATGGCCGGCGAGTGCTGACCTGTCACATACCATGGCCGGCGAACATGCAGCTTTTTACACCGCTGATATCAGCTTCAGAAAACTACGAGTTATCAGGTCAGAGGCGGCTAAGATAAAGACGATCTATAAAATTCGGTGTATTCAAAATACCTAGCCGGCGATTTCCTCATTCGTGAACAAAAATAAGAGCAAGTTCTGCTAACAAGGAACATTTGCGTGTTCCCCCCAAAAAGACGCAATTACCAACCGGGACGGTATGGATCAGGATGGAAAGGGAATGAGCCACTACCCTCTGCACAGCCACCCCATTTGTTGGCACCCCATTAACCCGATGAGCGTTGCAAGGAAAGCCCAACCCAAAAATTAAACCGGCGTACGCCCTTGAGAACCCAGCCGCAATATCGGCACTTCCCCTAAGTAGGGCACGCAGCCCTTCGTCTTCTCGCTGAATCCACACCAGGGGAGAGTCGGCACGGTTTTTGATGTGGGCGAACGTTTTTAGTCTGTTCCTTGCACGCAACGTTACAAACATTAAATTGCGTCTTCACGAGTTTGGGGACTCTTCCTCATTCCTTTCTCGGCATTATTAATGACTATGATGACCATCGTTGGCTAACATGCAATTGATACCATTACGTTGATCAACATGATGAAGTGAGAATGGTTCATAATGGTGTCAATACCATTATGAACTATATTCGGTCACATCCATGCAATATTGTAGCTGCTCCTGACATCTAGCGGCAAAGTCATTACCTCTAGTTGATATTGTCAGGAAAGCGATGGTCGGTGAGTGCTTTTGTGTGCTAAATGCCACAAATTCAGAAAGTCGCTTGGGAGCGCTAAATTTACTCAACAACCCCCCTGTTCCTACAAACAAATAGACTTGAACAGCTATCAACGCAAAGGTCGTTTCCCAGCCATAGGTGTTTTCAAGGGTGTAGAAACAGAATAAAACTTTGATATTGAAAATCAAGTTCGTTTAATCTTTCCCGGGCGGGGAGTAGGGGTCTCAAGAGTCCCACACCCTCCCAGTTTTTTTCCGGGATAGCGGCTGAATAGGTAGACGGGACAATAACCTTTCACATTGCAGTACCTTCTTATATATCTTTGCATATGTAGTATCAATTTCAGTTCAAGGTCACGTCAGGCCATTGACCTTCGGCAGGTCAGAGTAAATATTACAAAATCTTCGAAGTGCCGCCATTCTGAGTAGTTGAGACATATCAGCACCAAACTCAGGTCACGCTCTTCTTTCACCAAGACGAACATTTCACTATCTCGAGATTTTAGTTAAGGTTTACTCAGCACTTTACCGCCCCGGTAGCTCAGTTGGCTTGAGCGCTGGCCTGCACTGGTCTCCCCTGTCCTGGCAACAGTTAAGCTTTCGGTCCAAATTCTGCCGTTGAACTGGAATTCATGGATCGGGTGGTTGGACTAGGGTTCGCGCAACAAGCTCTGCTTAGCAATAGGATCCTGGTTCATAAAGCTCCAGCAATCATCATCCAGCAAGAACTCGGATGATTTTTTTTTTAAAGAAGAAAGGTCACGGTCATTGTATTATTGTCAGGATAATTTGCGTGTTTTTTCGTAGTGAGTGGGGAAAATCGAAGTTTGGTTACTTCACGAGGAAAATACAATATATAATCAGTTCCTTTCGGTCAAAATTTCCATACTTCAAAGTGATGTACTGGAAGCATACAATCTTGAACGTATTTGACTTCAACCATGCGGTCTGACCTGAGGTGACTTTAGGATTTTGCGGATATCAAAGCAGATGTACACGTTCAGCTAGCATGGTTCTGTTAAAGGAACCTGGAAACATTCGCATATTCATAGTTTCCAGGCCATTTCGAAAAATAATGGTTATGTCACTCGGTTGACCTACTATGACCTCTAAAGACTTCAGCATGGCCGAAAATGAAGAAATGAAATGCCAATTAAAAAATTTCCTGCATCACTAACATGCAGTTTGGAGATCGGTTTTGAAGCCTGATTTTGACTTCAGCCTTCCGACGCTGTTTTGATACTTTTTACTATGGTCAACTTAATGCATTTATCTATGCTAGGTATTGAATTGCAATGCCGAGAGAAAACAACCTATGTATTTTAAAACAATTTCCATTAATCTAATTAGATGTCTGTATATTGGCCTAATATGACCACAGTTGGCCTTGTTATTCGCAATAATGCAAATGTAAGGTATGTGTCTGGCTATTCATGACCAGATCTTTCTAAGGGTGTTTTGCATTTTATCCCAGCTTGCGTCGTCGGAAGTTTGTGAGCGCAGTGGCCTCAGGCCCGACCTGCACCTGAACCTGAATCTAGTCCCGGGCTCGCACCTGGACCTCACGACGAAGCTTAGCGACCTGATTGCCCTCAGGCTGTGCATCAGAGACCTGAGCAACACCTTTACTTTCCAGTCAGAGAGCCTCCTGCATCAGCTTAGTGTGACTGGATAACTCTGTGACTGGTGCGTCAGCAAACGAGAGCCGGGGCCGCCCAGCCACCGTCGGCTCAATGTTATTTAAAAATTGCCATTTGATCGACGCCCCTCCCACCATCGACCACTCGTCACAAACAACAATAGAATTGGATTCGGACTGACCTGGCGTGGACGAGATCGAATAGGCGACCCTGAACAGAGCCTGCAGCGCGCGGACAGGGAACATACCGCAAGTCTCGCCCTCTCGCTTCGACCGGCGCTGAGAAGGCGCCGACAGCACTGACCAGTATCACCGAACTGACGTCGCCTCGCGATTCCAGATGCTCCCGTTGTCGTCGTCGCTGAGCGAGTCGTCGACGCCAATACGCGACCCGGGTCGCAGCAACGTCTTACCTGCGGCTTTTCTTCCTATCAGCAGCCAATACATGTGCGGACACACCGCAAATAGATGCGTGATGTTCTCGCCATCGCCCCACGCCAGCTGATCTGGGCCAAGTTCGCCACGGCCGTGGCAAACCCACATCGTGGCCACCGGTGACAGAATCGTGGCTCGCCTCACACGGGACTTGTCGCCGGCCGGTGACACTGATGGGTTATCCATGGACTGGACTGGGCACTGGACAGCCATGGCTCGCTCTGTCCAGGGTGCGTCCAGGCGTGGCCGAGCGAGTGCGGACCATGGCTTCCTGGTACTGTGATGATCCAGAACGTCTGAAATGCTGCTATTTGGGAGTGTAGAAGAGCAGTAATGCCGAAAGCCAACAACACTTCACATGCTTGATTTGATGTGGAGCTCAACATGGGATTCTACGGGACTGAATTCGGAGACTGCTACGGCTTAGCTCATTTTTGCTGTGCGTTCAGCCCGCATCGGCCAGGTTAGCTGCGGATTGGCATGTCACGGTGAGTTGCTTATTGTTGCTGCATGGCAAACACAAAGTCTTGTTGTTCACCTTGCATTTAACTTGGTGCTTATCGGTGCAAACACAATGCGATGAGGTAATCGGTTGTTTTCATATATATATATATATATATATATATTTGTACTAGTTAAGATGGAATGACAAATTGTTAAAACACAGAACAATGGGAGCATAGCTTTATTCACAACGTTTCGGCTCACGCCTTTCTCAAGCTATGAACAATTTACAGGCATGGGAGTATTTAGCACTTGTCTTTTTTTCTTTTTTTTCTTCTTTTTCAGTTCTCCTCTTCTTCTTTTTTCCCTTTACTTTTTCCCCCTCTCTTCCTTCCCAATTCGAACACAGGTCACGAGACATCAATCATAAAGCACTTCGCATGTGTTGACACTGAATGAACGAGACAGTGAAAACAGTACATTGGAAACGACCAAATAAGTACGACAGTGATGTTTAACCTACCTTTTTATATGTTCCACATCAGTTCCGCTACAACACTTGCAATTTGAAACTACCAGAAACACCATTGATATTCTCACGTGTGGCAATATACGCGGATTCCACTGTCTTCCGACACCTCTTCCCAGTCCACCACTAAGAACAGATGCTTCTTTCCAATTTGGGAGATGGTCTCTTCATCAAGTGCACCACATAGCATTAAATTCTATGGTATCTGGTCTAACGATGTTCCTAATTTAGCCCCTATCCCCGTCCCGTTTCCCCATAGTAACTTTTTCCCATTTCCGCGAAGATTTGTAGACTACGCTTCGTTCACGTTGCGGACCCCTTCTTGACTATGTCTTTGATTTGACCCCTGCTGAGAGACTGATGTTGATTTGTTTTTGTAATCGAGAGGCCTGTGTTTCGTACTGATATGACCTTTTCGTAAAACTCGTTGCTTGGTCTTTGTCATGCACATCACTTTTTCGCTTTGGGCAACTTACTATAGACCCTCTGGATATTTCGCAACTTGAAAGACTCCTTGATAAAATAATTCTTCTGCAGGCACTGACTGCAATTCTATGAGCCCTTAGAAAAGCCCATTAGGACCCCGTTTTTGTTTCATGGTTACCCGAAGTAGTGCAAAATATCGTTTTGTTAGTGGGCTTTCTGTACACTGAAAATGTGCATCTGCTGTCACAGCGTTTGATCAGTGTGTCAGAAAGGAATCTCAGCCTCATTATCTTTTCTTTTCCTTTCTAACGTGAATTATCATGGATGTACCGCGTTAATATTTGTGTTGACCGCATCAAGATCAGTGTCTTGATCAACAATCACCAATATGTCATCTACGTATCTCGCCAGGGGAGTTGGGCCAATCATAGATTTGAAATTGTCCGCCTCGAGGGTTTCCATAAACAAACATGCCAGAACTGGACTCAAAGTGAGCCCATGGTGAGGCCGTTGATTTGCCGATATTCTTCCCCTGAAACTGTAGTGCTCCGAATTCACACATGTACGCACGAGCTGTATGAATGACTCTTTGGAACTGGAAGCTCTAATTTATTTGACTTGTTAAGGCCCTAAAACCGCTTCCATGGCTCCCCGATAGGGACATTCGTGAACAAGGATTTCCGTCAAGCTTGCC
The DNA here is from genome assembly GCA_034440615.1 of Ashinkailepas kermadecensis. Classification (NCBI taxonomy): domain Eukaryota; kingdom Metazoa; phylum Arthropoda; class Thecostraca; family Neolepadidae; genus Ashinkailepas; species Ashinkailepas kermadecensis. The sequence goes on from JAOTOM010004269.1 coordinate 139,026, forward strand.
AGCTTTTTCTGGTGAAGTCTATATCTCGGATTCTACCTAGTAAGTCGCCTGAATTCCTTAGGTGGCTTGCTTATCTGCCCTAGCATTTTGACAAGGTTTTGTGTTTTTCGCCAGCTTATGTGAGCACTTCCTATACCTGAACAATTGGACGCATGGGTACATCAGATTTGTGAGTTTTGGTGACCTCTCATGGAAGGCGTCCTGGGACTCTTCTATTAGGTGTAGTCCTTTTCCTTCACTGATTTTCTCGGATGGAGCGAGCTTTCTTCTGAAACTGGGCACTCTCTTTCTTGCATTCTATTGGTACATTGGTATGTACTCATCGTCTAATTCTTTTTATAGTCACTTTGTTTAACTACCACTCCTCCGCCCTTGTCTGTCTTGTTATTAGTATCTGATGTCTTGCCGGTTCTTTCGCTTTCATATCTTCGTGGGAGGGTGGCTGTCTTTGGCGATAACGCCGAACAAGGGGTGGTCCTTGGATGAAACCCTTGTCTATGAATACATGTTGTAGTTACGATTTATAGTCTTGTTTTGGATCCGACGCGAAATTGAGGCCGAATGATAAGGCTTCTGTTTCTACCGAACTTAGATCGCGGTCCGAAAGGTTGGTAATCAGTCACGTTACCGAGTCTTTCTGGGCTGCTTTCCATCGGCGTACCAGTTGGTCTGGTGGTTACGCTTTTGTTCGTCCTGACGCTGTAATCTTACCACTGATGGTGTGGAAGGTGAACTCCATTGATGCGGCTCTCAGCACTCGACATGGTTTCTTAGTCGGCATCCGTCCTCGATATGCCCGAGCACGGCAGAGAATGGATGACCCACCGAATGCAGTTGGCTTGCGATCTTGGTAGGACTTTTCAGATACAGTTTGATAGAAATTGAATTCTGGTCTTGGTGCTGGTAATCTTATGCCGAGGTGAAATTCTTGTAACACAATGTCACTATGCTCGCCGTTGCTACTGTAGACATACTTGTACTAGTTAAGATGGAATGACAAATTGTTAAACACAGAACAATGAGGGGGCTTAACTATGTTGTAGTTAACCTTTATGATTGATGTCTCGTGACCTGTGTTCGAATTGGGAAGGAAGAGAGGGGGAAAAAGTAAAGGGAAAAAAGAAGAAGAGAACTGAAAAAAGAAGAAAACAAAAGAAGCAAAAAGACGACAAGTGCTAAATACTCCCATGCCTGTAAATTGTTCATAGCTTGAGAAAGGCGTGAGCCGAAACGTTGTGAATAAAGCTATGCTCCCATTGTTCTGTGTTTTAACATATATATATATATATATATATATTATATAGAAAGCGAGAGAGAGAGAGAGAGAGAGAGAGAGAGGGGGAGAAAGAAAGAGAAAGAAAGCTAGAGCTAGAGAGCTAGAGAGAGCTAGAGAGAGAGAGAGAGAGAGATAGATATATATAGAGAGAGAGTATATATATATATATAGAGAGATAGAGTAGAGAGAGAGAGAGAGAGAGAGAGAGAGAGAGAGAGAGAGAGAGAGAGATAGAGATAGAGAGATAGAGAGATAAGAGAGATATATAGATAGATAGAGATAGAGATAGAGATAGAGATAGAGATAGAGATATAGATATAGATAGAGATAGAGATAGAGATAGAGATAGAGAGAGAGAGAGAGAGAGAGAGAGAGAGAGAGAGAGAGAGAGAGAGAGAGAGAGAGAGAGAGAGAGAGAGAGAGAGAGAGAGAGAGAGAGAGAGAGAGAGATCATGGTGCTTAGGGAAGTTTATTTAGATGCGACAATAAGTAGAATGAAACTTGGTTGGGAAGACGAGGAAAATCGACCTTCCACTATGCCAGGCGTAGGAGATTACGCAACACCACGCGGACTAGCTTTTCCCGAAGTGTTCTCTTTTTGCGCATAGGTGCGTAAGAGGAGAGCTACGGGAGCTGTGCTAAATGTATGCATAACGTTGAAATGGTTGACAAACTCCAATACGATTTCATTGCTCACAATGACATAGCATTTAGATACAGGCTTCCTGGTCCATGCCATTCGAGTATATTGCTGTGCAATTGTCACTGAACAGTAAAAGCAGTTCATGTCTTTCAGATGATCAATCCGGTCACACGACAACCGTGGTTTTCGTGAGAAGAATAGAAGACAATAAATGGGATTGGCGGGGTTCAATGCGCATGTACCTGGCTGCCTGTTCCGGCCAACACATCGAACATAGCTATGAACGCAACACGCCTTGCTGCGAAAGGGAGGAGAAAGTAAACTGAGCCCTTTGCATTCCCCTTGGCTATGCGACTGCCGAACAGTGGTGCCGAATAGTGTGCACCTATTACTACCAGTCTATGTCGGCAGCTGCCGCTGCAGCGCTGCCGCCAACAGCAGCCTGTCCTGGTGCCTGCAGGCGACTGCAGTGCTGCACCAACACACCTCCCCAGCTGCCACCAACCCGAAAACCCCAGCCGGCGGTGGCCGGAAGCGCAAGCAAGGCGTCAATGACGCCAGCGGCGTCACTTGCCGTCGCCGACGCGCGACTCGTCCGGTTTGGGCCCGGTGATGTCCGGTGTGGGCCCGGGGACGTTCGGCGCGGCAGCGAACGCGTCGGCGGCGACCAGCAGCCGGTCCAGCTGCAGCTGGCGGCTGCGGCGCACTCGCAGCGTCACCTGGTGCGTCACGTGCGCGGCCAGCACCAGCAGCAGGGACAGCCCGATGCCGACCAGCAGGATGGACAGCTTGGTGTCCTGGCTGACGTCGGACGCGTGCATGTAGAACACGGGCACGGTGAGGCTCAGGTCGCAGAAGGTGAACAGCGGGTCCACCACGCGGAAGTTGAACACGTGGGTCTCCTGCGAGTCGCCCCACAGGATGGCGTTGTCGAGGCCGGGCAAGCCGAACAGCTCGAAGCTGCTGTCGGCGGCCGGCGCATGGTCGCCGCCCGGGCGGACCGGCGGGCCGTCCGTGCTGTCGCAGCTGGCGAAGTCGGACGTGTCGCTGCAGTCGACGCGGCTGGACGTGTCGTTGCAGCTGACGTAGTTGGACGTGTTGAGGACCAGCGCCGGGTCGTAGGCGCCGCTGGCGTTGGCGAAGGCGGCCCGGAAGCGGTCGTTGGCGCGCCGCCACGACACGACGCCGGCGGCGTTCGGCCGCCGGCAGCGCGCGTCGGCCAGCGTCACGGTGAACCCGAAATCGTGCAGGCCGTGGATTTCGAACATGACGGTGGCCAGCCGGAGCGGTCGGCGGCGGCGGCCGTCGCCGGCGTCCGCCTGGACGGCCAGCACGGGCCGGAACTGCGCCTTGTCGCTGCTCAGCAGTGGACAGCCCCAGGCGGGGTCCCAGCGCACGCGCCACACGCCGCCCTCCAGCCGGACGGCGTGGCCGCCGCGCAGCCGCTGCTGGTGGCGCAGCAGCGGGTCGCGCTCGGCGGACGCGCCGATCAGCAGCTCGCGGTGCCGCAGGCGGCGGCACGCGGCCGCGTCCACGCGCCTGTTGAGCGCCACCAGTCGCAGCGACGAGTCGCAGCCGACCAGCACGGCCACGGAGCGCGGCTGGCGCGGCGGACACTCGACCCCGCCGGCTGTGGTGGCGACGTGCAGGCGCGCCAGCTGCACCCGCGCCATGTACGGCCGCCGCCGGTTGTCCGGGTGGCTGGCGACGGCCACCGCCCAGCGCGTGCTGACCGTGCCGTCCGCGTCGTGGGCGGCGGACAGCAGCCGCGTGTGCGACACCAGCATGGGCGACGACAGCAGCACCAGCGGCCGTGCGGCGAACGCCGCCGCCGCCGCCGCGCGCACGTGCACCTCCAGCGTCAGCGAGCCGTTCTTGTCGACTACCGGCTCGGCGCTGGACAGCAGGCGCACGTGCAGCCGCGACAGCTGGCAGCGCGCGTCGAGCGGCGCAAGGTGCGGCGTCAGCGAGACGCGCCGCGACGCGGCCGCCAGCGGCGCGCCCGGCCCGCGCTCGGTCAGCGTGATGACGTCCAGGGTGCGGCCGTGCAGCACGAACAGCTGCTGCCGCCGCTTCCCGCCGCCGCCGCCGCCGCCCAGCCGGAAGCGGTACACCAGCGCGTCCCACACGTTCAGCGCGCCGCCGACGAACGCCCAGTCGTCGGCGTCGACGATGACCCAGCGCGGCCCGTCGACCGAGAACGCCTTGAGCGGGCGGCGCGGCGCCGCCGCCGCCTGGTCGGCCGTCTGCAGCGTGGCGGCGTCGACGACGGTGGCCATCTCGAAGAAGGCGTCGGCGCGCGCGGAGACGCGCAGCCGGCCGTCGCGCGTCACCAGGACGGTCAGCACGCGCGCGCCGGGCTCCAGCACGACACGGCGCAGCGGCTCGTCGGCCACCCGCGCGCGCGTCGCCTCGCAGCCGCCGGAGTCGGCCGGGCGACAGCCGTGCCGCAGGCGCGACACCCACGCGCCGCCAGCGTGGTTGAAGAACAGCGAGCTGTACCGCTCGGTCGGGTACTGGACGAGGCGCAGCGGTGCGCCGCCGGCCGGCACGGACACGCTCGTCGTCCGGTAGGTGGCGCCCTGGTCGTCGGACACGTGCAGCACCAGCGCGCTGCCGCTGCCGTTGCCGCCGGCCGGCAGTGAGTAGGCGGTGAGGTGGCGCGCCGCGTGCGCGCACCACTGGCCGCGCGAGCAGCACGACACGGCCGCCAGCCGCGTGATGGCCGCCGCGTCGGCCGGCAGACTGACGTGCTCGACGATCCGCCACCAACGTCCGCCGTCGAGCCAGCGCAGCAGCTGGCGGGTGTGCACGCGCACCAGCTGCGTGCCGAACGCCAGATGCAGGAAATGGCTGGAGAAGCCGGCGCCGGTCAGGTGCGTGGCGTTGACGCCGTCCGGCAGCATGTCGGCGGTAACACAGCGCCGCCGGTCGCGGAAGCCGTCGGCGCTGACGTACACGTGCTCGCCGGCGTAGACGCCGGGGTAGCCGGCGCGGACGCCGCTCGGCCCGGCCGTCGACACGCCCCGGCTGGTGGTCTGCTCCTCGGAGAGCTGGTGGTAGTCGCCGTCGTAGTATTGTGTGTAGCACGGTGAGAGCTGGACGAGTGGTTGCGTCAGCAGGGCAGATCGCTTCAGACACGGCGCACTGGAGCAGACATCTTTGGTGAACACCAAGTACACTAGCAAGACGGAAATCACGCACATTTTCGTGCTTGTTCAGTCCAGATTGCTTTGCCACAACGAGGCGGTCGCTTCAGACAAGAAACTCGTGGCACGTTTGGAGGGATACTTTTACTGTGCTACGAGTATATTTGCAGGCAAACCGCGTGCACGCGCTATGCTATTTGCAATTTCATATTCCTGACTTACAGCGCCGTCGCACGTGACGTGCAACTACCACCAACCTTACGCACAGAAGATTGGTTAATGTTTTCTCTTGGGGATAATGTTACCAGACCATGAGTGAAATTAGGACTGGAGCAAGGCCTATCGAGTCGGCGATCAGGGCTGGAGATCCCTCACCAAGCCATGTGGGTGCAAGTCCTTATTTTCAAGACATTCTCAGATTGAATAGAGAAAATGGCGAACTAGCATTAGCAGGGTACTAAATCAGGGGGCCCAGGCCTCCGACACACCCAGTATCTCCAGCTATGGGTGAAATAGTGACAGCAAGTGGTGCTTGCACACCACCTCAATTTACTCCAGCACCGCGCAGGCCGTGAAGATCAGCACTGGCCATCCGGCAATACATATAAAATGTACTTATGGCTGATTCCACCCAAGTAGACAATATTATGTCTCCATAAATATGAAAGCAAAGCAATAGGACTCGAACATCATGATAATGCTCCTACAAATTAGTCTGAAAGCGCGCCTTCAAATACTACGAAAAATATACTCCACAAATCGCCAGACAGCCAGTGGAATTTTGTAGGTAGCGTCTTTAACAGAACATTTGTAAGGAATGCTATATTAACATCAACATATTTTGTACCACAAATGGACAAAATAGGCTGTGTGAGGTTCAGCACCGTCATCAATTTAACTCTCAATAAGCACACGGTTGATCCATAGGCATACACTGTTCGAAGGCGATGTGTAATCATCCTATACATTGCCACATCAAACACAGTGCGATGAAGGCAATTGATAAAGACGACTTCAGCACTACAAAACGGCCAGTCCTTTATTTTCACAGTACAGAATACGAAAATAGTGATCACGTGTCACTTTAAGGTCGTGCCTTCTTCATTTGAGCATTTCCCCGGTGCGAATGTGGCAGCCAAGCACATCGCCTGCGGGCTATCACCTGAATGGAATACGGTTCATAGAAGTTTCATAGGAGATTCACACTATTACTGGGGGAATCATCGCGGATCCATATTGCCACACGCACATGGAGAACAAAACACACAAACACAAGGGGACAATCTGCCAGATATAAGCTCATTTGGTAACAACATCGGGTCACTGACAACAGCGACGGACATCGGGTCACTGACAACAGCGACGGACATGGGTCACTGATAACAGCAACGGACTTGGGGTCACTGATAACAGCAACGGACTTGGGGTCACTGATAACAGCAACGGACGCCGAAGCATGTACTCAGCTCATGGTCACAACCCCAGCTGGCGGTGTCTGAATCATTGGCCCGTCAGTGCTCTCAAGATCTGGCTATGGGCTGGGTCGTCACGCCCCACACAGGTATCAAGTGACGACGAATTCCAGCACGACCCACACACTCCCGGAGCAGCGGGCACATAAAACATTCCACAGTGCCCTGATGACACGCATTACGGTGAGGTTAACCTGAGAACGATTCTACATAGTCCGCTCGAACCTGGCGCCAGCGGTGCTCTCGACGACCAATGTGACCGCAGCAACGGCTCTACCAACTTTTGCTAGCACACCCCTCGCCGCCAATCTACTCAACAACACGGCTGCGACCTACCTAGCATATCGCTCTCTGTCTCTGTCTGTTTCCCTTTCTCCTCCATCTCTCTCCCTCTATCTCTATCTCTATCTCTATCTCTATCTCTCTCTCTCTCTCTCTCTCTCTCTCTCTCTCTCTCTATCTCTATCTCTATCTCTATCTCTATCTCTCTATCTCTATCTCTATCTCTATCTCTATCTCTATCTCTATCTCTATCTCTATCTCTATCTCTATCTCTATCTCTATCTCTATCTCTATCTCTATCTCTATCTCTATCTCTCTCTCTCTATCTCTATCTCTATCTCTATCTCTATCTCTATCTCTATCTCTATCTCTATCTCTATCTCTATCTCTATCTCTATCTCTCTCTCTCTCTCTCTCTCTCTCTCTCTCTCTCTCTCTCTCTCTCTCTCTCTCTCTCTCTCTCTCTCTCTCTCTCTCTCTCTCTCTCTCTCTCTCTCTCTCTCTCTCTCTCTCTCTCTCTCTCTCTCTCTCTCTCTCTCTCTCTCTCTCTCTCCCTCCCACCACTGCATAGGTGGGTCGGTCGCCCGGCCGGCCCTGTCAGAACGGCGAGTTCATGCCGAGCTTGGTGTCGAACTCGAGCCGCGCACGTTTCTGGTGTCGGATGTTGTGCTTCACCTCGGCGCGCTTCACCAGCTCGTTGACGGCCAGCTGCAGCGGCGGCCCGGCGAGCGCGGCCGCCGCCAGCTGCGCCGACGCCGCCGCCGGCCAGCGCGGCCACGCGCCGGCAGACGCGCAGTCGACCAGCACGAACATGGCGGCCGCCAGCAGTGCGCCGGCCGCTGCCATGTTCCAGGCGCGGCCGGCGCACGGCGCGCGCTGCCACAGCTGGGCGCGTCGGTGCACGAACGACGCGGCCGTCACGCACGCATACAGCACCAGCAGCAGCAGCAGCGCGTTCTGCACGAGCCGCAGATCGCCGGCCGGGTACACGTACTCGCAGGTCGGCGGCGCGCAGGCCGCGCGCAGGCTCAGGCCGAAGAAGGCCGTGGCGAACACGGCCGGCGGCAGCACGCGCAGGCCGTAGCACCAGGCGACGTACACCAGCTGTGGCCAGGTGAAGTGGGCCGGGCACCGGTCCTGTGCCTCCTCCATGATGCGCGGGTCGACGGGCGCCGCCAGCAGGGCGGCCGACAGCAGCGGAACCTGGCGACAGCGACGATGCCCAGTCCCACGTCCAACTGACGGACTCTACGTATGTCGGGCATTGCTGGGGGAAGACCACCGGACAGCAGCCGCTGAGAGAGAACCAGCCAGGTGGTGCTAGGAGAGGTCGTGTTCGCGTGTTGCTGGGAATGGCCGCTGGGAGATGTCACCGAATAACAGCCGCTGGGCGAGGTCACCTGACAGCAGTCACTGGGAGACGTCGTCACCGGACAGCAGCCGCTGGCAGGGTACCGGCCAGGTGGTGCTAGGAGAGGTGGTTGTTGGGTGTTGCTGTGAGTGGCCACCGGACAGCAGTCGCTGGGAGAGGCCACCGGACAGCAGCCGCTGGGGAGGACCAGCCAGATGTCGCCAGGAGGTGGTGGTCGGGTGTTGTTAGGCGACGTGATCGAGGGCAGATGTCGCTGAGAAAGACCAGCCAGGTCGCGCTAAGAGACCGGGTTGGATATCGCTGGAGAATGAAGCACGTCAAGCTATGTCAGGACAGGTGACGTTATTGGGAAGGACAAGACCAGTGATGAATTGGTCGTGACATTGGGTGTAATATACCACTTCCTGAACACTGAATCGACACCCTTCTCAAACAAGTATCGACACGCCTCTTGATTGTTTTTGAAGTATTCATGCCTAGTTTTTTTACAGTATCACATTGCCTATGCTCATCATAACGGACTGTGATACACGAACATCCTGTAGCACAATTCCGGGTAAAGGGATTACCTAACATGATATCTGTTGTGCAATGCCGGTCTATAACATAGGTAGTTCTGGTGTGCACATGACACTAGCTGCAGAATGGAAATTTAACGTGGAGGGTGGCGGGTCGCCTAGCCGTTTTTTTTGTCTACTATTTCCAGTCAACATCAGGGCATAAGGTTACATTTTCCTCTCAAAGGGGCGGACGTTGCGCCCCAGTGCCCCATACGTTCCGCCGCCTACGTGCACTGGGTAAGACCTGATGAGAAGCCACTTGTTTATTTGCATCTATAACTTCTTTAACCTCATCTTGATCACTAAGCTTAGAGATTCTCCCTGATCGCTAACACTTATTTTACTACATCCGACAACTAACTCAAAGGGTATTTCATAACATTGCAGCTCTAGCACGCACTCCGAAATGTTTCATTTCTTACTACAAATCCAGTTAAGCAGCACTGCACAAGATGCTATTTCGATCACCTCGTGCTCCACTTCCATTGGCGACGCCATGACCCGCAAATTTCAAGCGAGCTAGAATACACCCCACCAGCCCAACACATGGGCAGCGCCATCGACTTACCAGCACCCAGGCGAACCAACACCACCCCACCACCCACCATCCAACACACGGGGCCGCACCATCGACTCACCAGCACCCAGGCGAACCAGAGCGTGTGCACGGCGGGCAGCGGCGGCGGCAGCAGCAGCAGAGCGCAGAACACCGCAACGGCCGACAGGGTGGCCGCCTGGCACGCCCAGAAGGCGACCGCCACGCGCAGCCAGAGCACCCGGTGGCGCGCCTCGAGCACCAGCTGCGTCAGCGACACGCCCTCGTCGCGGTGCAGCGCGAACGCGCACGGCAGCGCGTCCAGCCGCTCGGCCAGTGACACGGGGCCGTCGCCGAGGCCGCCCAGCAGCGGTCGGCCGTCGTCGCCGCCGGTGCCGGCCACGTCGACGGCGGGCGCGTCGTCGTCGCCTCCGTCGTCGCCGCCGCCGTCGCCTCCGCCTCCGCCGCCGCCGCCACCGCCGCCGCAGCAGCCGGCGTTGCAGGCGAGCGGCGGCGGCGGCCGGCGGGAGCAGAGCTGCGGGTGGAGCGGACGCACGGCCAGCGCCGCGTCCGCCTGCAAGAAGACGGCCGCGTTCTGCGCGTTTCCCGACGAGCCGAGCACGCACACCACCTCGCCGTAGTCCTGCATCACGCGCAGCATGGCGCGCGTCGTGTGCGGCGTGCAGTCGGTGAACAGCGACACCTGCAGCGGCACGTTGTCCACGTGCTCCAGGTGCGGCCGGATCTGCGCGATGCCTTTGGGCAGCTTGGCGCGGTTGCTCATGTCGAAGTTGACCGGCCCCGACTGGTCCGAGCTGACGGTGCCGTGTGACGGCGAGCGAGACGCCGGCTCGGCCGTCAGCAGGCACTGGCTGGCAGGCACTGGCACGCGCGCCGCCTCGCCGTCCGACTCGGAGCCGCCGCACTCACCGCCCGACGACGGGCCCACGTCCAGGCGGACGACCGACGGCGCCGACACGCTGAGCGGACGCAGCCGCTCCAGCTGCCGGCAGGCGCGCGCCTCGCAGTCGGACAGCGGCCGCCGCGACGCCGCCTCCGCCTCGGCCTCGGCCGCCAGCGACGGCTGCGATCCACCGTCGTCCAGCAGCGAGATGTGGCAGTTCCAGCCCGACTCCAGGCCCATCTTCTCGCTGAAGACGCGCGAGCGCAGCTCGTTCTCCTTGCTGAAGTGCACGAAGCGGATGCAGGCCTTCTCCAGCTGGTCGATGAGGCGCACCATGTCTGCCAGCGCCTGGTACTGCAGCGTCACCATGCCAGTGAAGATCTGGTTGCACTGCACCTGCAGCAGGCCCTCGGTGGAGGCCACCTCGTCCACCTCGCTGCCGTACAGCGAGTCGGTGCTGAGGTAGTGCGGGTGCACGGGCCGCTCCCACGGCTCGGCGCCCACCACGTGCACCGGCGGCGCCGGCGACCGTACTGATCGATAGATGTGGCCGGACTCGGCCGGCAGCTCCAGATACCGGTCGGACAGCTCCGCCGCCACCTGCCCGTCAGGCAGGACACACCCGGTCATTGCGAGGCAATGAGCAGCTGTCATAAAATGCACTCAGGATAAACAATGTGTTCTTTGGATCAAATGAAATCGCGTCCGGAACGTCATTCTGCTGTCAGTTCTTAATTGGCTAAAGTTAGGCTTTGAAATGTTGTGGACCTCAGTTGTTCACCCGACAAGTGCAGTGGTGGATGGTGAGTGCACGAGCCATCTCAATAATTATTCCGGGATAAAGCACAGCCCCGACACACCCTTAACAGTAGAGCACACACCCTTAACAGTAGAGCACACACCCTTAACGTCAAGGCAGAACACACCAATACAGCCAGGGTATAACACATCCATGCTGTCAGGACCCAACACACATTCAGATGGTCATTGTAGAACTAAATCATAGGTTCTTTTACAACACATTCAACTGCCAGATCACATAACGTCGCCAACCTCTCACACCGATTGGTCGCGTGTGGATTCGGTAATACCGCCGGGAGCGTGAATCGAACTCACGATCTCGCGATCGAGTGCAACGCCCTACCGACTGAGGTACCCTGATCCCTACGTCATTGTACAACACACCTGCACACTTGCAGTTCGATCAGAGCACACACAAAACACGCCCATGTGATCCGCCCTCCGCCTCTCTCCCGCCACGCCTCCACAGATGGTCAACACCGGCGCGCGCGGTGACCATCACCAGCAGTGACAGCGCCGCGGGCCGGCCGGTCAACCTGCGGCGCGCCGCCACCCACCTTGGTGGTGAGCGGTCGGTACGCGAACGCCGAACAGTACATAGTGAGCGAGTGCCGGTGGTAGAAGTCGAGCACGCGCCGCCGGTCGGCCTCCGACAGCGGCACCACGTCGCAGCCGTCCCAGAAGTCGGAGCACGAGTCGAGCACCAGGTCGGCGGTGCCCTGGCTCACCAGCTGCAGCGAGCCGGTGTACAGCTCGCGCAGCACCACCGACGCCATGTGCGGGTACGGAAACCGGATGCGGCCGAACGAGAAGGCGCGCGTCAGCTTGTCGCGGCGCGCCGGGTCCAGCGTCAGGTGCTTGTAGCAGGCCACCTGCGCGTCCAGTCGGAACGCGTCGGCGGCGCGCGCGCTGAAGCCGATCTGGCGCGCCAGCTGGCAGAGGCAGCGGCGGGCCGGCACCGGCACCAGGTCGGCGTCGCCCTGCGCCAGACACGCCAGGTGGCGGCAGAAGCGCCAGTAGTCGTCCAGCGTGCGATCGTTGCACGTGTTCACCAGCACGGACAGGCCGATCGGCTTGAGGCGCGCCAGCGAGTCGCGCCAGGCGGGGTCGTCGAACTGGACGTCCCACGGCTCGGCCGGGTTGTCGCGCGTCAGGTCGAGCACCTCGAGCGCCGCGTCGGCCGTGGCCGGGTCCGGGTCCGGTTCGGCCGCGTCCGAGTCGACGCTGCTGCCGTCCGAGCAGCGCGCGTCGCGCTCTACGCGCGCCTTGAGCCGCACCGTCACCACCTTCTCGGCGGTGGGGTTGGGCCAGCTGAGCACGCCCTTCTTGTCGACGCAGCACAGCGAGCTGAGCGTGCCGAGCGTGAACAGCAGGCTGGCCGTGTGCGGCAGGCTGTCGTCGCGGCCGCACGCCGTCGCCGCCAGCGCCGGCCACACGTGGCGCCAGCACGCCGACACGTGCTCCGACACGCTCGCCTCGTCCAGCATGTCCAGGTGGCGCGCGTGCTCGCGCCGCGGCTGGCGCATCTCGCTGGCCAGCGCCACGAGGCGCGCCTGCGCCAGCCAGGCGGCCGGTACCAGCAGCAGGCTGCAGATGAGCGGCAGCGCCGGCAGCAGGCCGCCGCACAGCCGCTGCAGCAGCAGCCGCGCCGGCGCCTGCACGGCTGGCAGCAGCCAGCGCTGCAGCACGGTGGCCGTCGCGGCCGCCAGCAGCGCCGCCGCCGCCGCCGCCAGCAGCACGGTGGTCAGCAGCCGGCGCAGCTGCCGGTGCAGCGCCGGCGCCGGCCGGCCGCCGCCGTCGCGCAGCGTCAGCCGCAGCGCCTCCAGGTAGGGCGGCGCCAGCACGCGGAACGTGCGGTTGGGCAGCGCCGCCACGAGACGCGGCTGCGCCGGCTTCTCCTGGGCGCGCGGCGCCGCCGCCGCCGGCGTGTAGGCGTCCAGTCGCGCCAGCCGGAACGCCGGCTCGCCGCGCGTCGTCTCCATGTCGGCCATGGCTGCCTCGCCGGGCCGCAGCAGCACCACGTCGCCGCGCGCCAGCAGCGAGGCGGGCAGGTTCGCCAGCCGGCCGTCGCGGTACGTCCACTGCAAGCTGACGCACGGCGACGGCGGCGCGTGCCGGTGCGGGTAGTCGGCGGCGCGCCAGCCGCCGCCGGCGGCCGTCTCTGCCAGCCGCCGCAGGTGGTCGGCCAGCCGGCCCGCCTTGCCGGCCAGCTCGCCGTCGGCCAGCGTCTGCTGCCACACGGCCAGCGCCACGTCGGCGGCGACCAGCGCCAGCACCAGCAGGCCGGCAATGGCGTCGCCGGCGCCGCCGCCGAGCGCCGCCGACGCAATCAGCACAGCGGCGACCAGCGCCGACAGCGCCGCCGCCGGCCAGGCGCTCCAGTCGCGCGCGCCGGACGTGCGCCAGCGGTGGCGTGCCGCGTGCAGCCAGCCGCCGCGCCGCCGCCGCTCCAGCGCCAGTTCGGCCGCGATGTCGGCATGCAGACGCAGCAGCGCCTCGGCAGTGGAGAGGCCTTCATCGCCGCCGTCGTCAGCGTCTAGTTGTTGATGAACAGTCTCCATCCCAGCCATATGCAGTAGACGAACGCCAGCAGCATGGGCACCAACAGCGGCACGGCCAGCAAGTAGTAGCCGAGGGTGCCCACCAGCTCTTCCATCTAGACGATCAGCTGCATCTGTGGCTCGGATCACTTCCGGCGAGAGCGGCACATGGCAGGTGCGGCTGCAGTCAGATCATACTGCGTGCCAATGATGTTCCACACCGGGGACCATTAAAACTTGGCATGCACGAATGCACGTGATCATTGGTGGATGAAAGTGTGGGGATGGGAGACATTCAGGCCATAAATATCTCCACAACTGGGTAACATTTTTTTATCACGACTTGCATGAATCCATATAATAGGGAAATTATTGGAGGAAATTGGTCGAACCGCGCACATGATCTTACACTAATAGCCATGCAAATCCGAGCTCTTCAGAATTGCCGATTTTGCCGACGGAGTGGAGGTGGGGTGGTCTCTTGTATGAACATGGGAAATCACATCTTGAGTGCTAAAATTTCAGAGATGGCACCAACCCAAGACTCAAAAAGACATGTCCAGCATGGTTGGGGGAAGTTGGTGTTTGGCAGCATATTTAGTATACTTCAATGCTCCAACGCATGACATGTACGCCTCCAATTTTTTCAATTCAAAGTTTGGCATCCATCCACCATCATGGGATGTCACAAACATGCTGGAAATAGAATCTTGCTGTAAACTGTGCAAGATCTGAAAAGCGGCGGCGGAAACTAATCTCGTCAGCAAGCCAAGCATAGGTATCCTCCCTAAATGTACAGCCAGTGCGCCAAGAAAACCATCCAAGCTGACCTGAGTTGCATACATTTCTACCATGGATTACTTGTTCTCCCAAGTGGCACAATAATTGGTGAAACATTAAAAGTTATTAGTAGGCTTTGCATAAATGCCTTTTAAACATGTTGGACTCTAACAGAAGCAACAAGCAATACCTCTACTCCACATGCATCTTCTCCAAATTGAATGCATCTATACTGAATCATGAATTTGGCATCACCACATAATACTGACGTCAACTTATTAGATGGCCAGAATATATATATATATATATATATATATATATATATATATATATATATATATATATACATATAAATTTGTGCATTATTGCAAGTTAGTTTAGATATGAGGTTAGTTAATCACATACTTTGCATCAGTAATGCAAAAAGTAGTCAGGTTCATTTCCTTGGGAAACTGTTTAGTTTTTTTAATACAAATTTATAACACAATTCCTTCCTGAAAGAGGTTTGGCTATGTTAGGTTAGAATAGCCATTATTCGCTTTTCTAATTTTCACCCTTTTCCTCAAATTTGAAAGAGTAATCTTTAAAAGCAAGTTAGGCTAGCTTAGTTTGCTTTTTAGTGTCAATTTTTAAATTTGGTTACATTTTTGATGAAAATGTTTGAAAAAGGGTCAGGAAATAGATAGGATTAGGTTTAGTGATGTTTTTTCCATTGTTCTTCATTATACATAGTGTGCATTTGCACCAGAAATCAGTGGTAACATTATCTTTGTTCCATGCACATGGAATTTGAACATGTTTAATTAAAATCTGACTAATGTACTAAAGTGCAAATTTACCATCTTTTCCATATTGCCTATTTTGTTTGCCAGCTGAAAAGTACATGTACACAAAAAAATATCATCTTAAACCTTATCATGTCAAGAAATGTTTGCCTACAATATTTTCCTTTACATGTTATATCCATAGTAAAATAGAAATCTACCTACCAGGCAGCTAAACCCAAAGTCCTAGCTATAATGTTCTCCACTATGAAGCTATGAAGCACAGCTAAGCACAATGCTCTCCAGCAGCAGGCTCTCTGTCAACATTGACAATGCTACAATTTGGTTCTCCCCAGGCTGGAACTTACTTTGCAGGACTACAGGGCCCTTCTGGTCACCCTGAAGCAAAGCAATAGCAGAGTTATTGTGACAGCTATTCTGCTAGGGCTGGAGTCTCCCCTGAGTGGAGCTCTAGGGCACTGGCAGCCAATGCCAGGGTAGGTAGGCTCTGCAATGAGTTAGGTTTTACTTTTGTTGACAAGTGGTGCAGGTTTTATGGCTCATCTGACCTCTATCAGAGGGATGGCCTGCACTTCTCCGAGAAGGGGGTGCAAGTGTTAGGCAAAGTATATGAACATGTCCTTCAGGGAAACTAGATAATGGGGTGGGGAGGGAAGAATTGGCATTGCCATCTCGGGGATATGCCAATAGTGACAGCATAGGCAATAGAACCTCACAGTCAGCAAATAGGGGTAGCAGTAGATCAAGGGGGCAGAGTGGTAGCTCATCCAGAGATGATAGAGCTACTCAACATGAAAAAGCCAAAGAGGGTCATGGAACTTTTGTTAAGTGTATGATGCTTAATGCTCAGAGCATTCGTTCCAAATTTGATGAGTTCAAGTGTTATGTTGCTGAGGAGAAACCAGATTTTGTTTGCATTACTGAGGCATGGGTCAGTGAGGGGTATTTTGGGGATAACTTGCAGGACTATGAGATCCAGGGATACAATATGTTTTCATGCAATAGGGGTCCAGCAGTGAAAGGGGGTGGTGTAATGCTCTATGTGAATAGCTTATTCAGTTCTCAAAAAGTAACAGATGGGGTAAAAAATGTGTCTGTGGAGTCCATTTGGCTTGATGTTGCTGTGGGAAAAGGCAACAGCAATAAACTGAGAATAGGAGCTTTGCACCGATCAGGAACCTTGCCACATTCTCAGTAACTCGAGATCGATAAGGTGATTTGTCAGGAAATCAATAGAAACTTTCAGAGGAAATGCCTTATTCTTGGTGACTTTAATCTAAAAGGATATGAAAATGTTGGTGTTGGCTCCCCAGCATGTAAAATGTTTAGGAAATGCCCTGAAGAGGACCTGTTCTTACACCAGTTTGTAGCAGAACCAACTAGGCAGGGCTCATTCTTGGACCTTGTATTCTCGGATTTAAGTGATTTAGTTCAAGACTTGACTGTAGGAGAAACTCTGGGAAGAAGTGACCATAACATAGTGAGATTCAAGGCACACATAGCAGGGACAATTAAGGATAATTTGGCAAAGGTTCCAAATTTTAACAGGGCAGACTTTGACTGCATGAGAGCGGCTTTAAGTGCCATAAAATGGGAAGAAGAATTCTCCGATTTAAATGCCTGAAATGTGGCAAAAGTTCAAATCTTACTTGAAGGAAATTCAGATTATACATGTCCCCCAAAAGCAAAGGTGCAAAAGAAGGGTAGGAAAGCCAGCATGGCTTACACCAGATTTGACAAAAGCAATTAAGGCTAAGAAAGATGCATTTAGAGTATTTA
Organism: Ashinkailepas kermadecensis; assembly: GCA_034440615.1. NCBI lineage: Eukaryota > Metazoa > Arthropoda > Thecostraca > Neolepadidae > Ashinkailepas > Ashinkailepas kermadecensis. Next base: position 155,904 of record JAOTOM010004269.1, read on the forward strand.
AGGAAGCTTCAAATATAGTAAATCTAAGGTTGTATCAAAAAGCTAGAGACGCTGTGAAGCAGAAAACCAGAGCAGCAAAGCGAGCAAAAGAATTGGATTTGGCTAGGAACTGTAATGGGGACAGTAAAAAGTTCTTTAGTTTCTACAAGCTAAGTAAAGTTTCAAGCACCATTGGTCCACTGGAAGTAAATGTGATTATGTTGAGTGAGGATGGTGAGATGGTTGAGGAACTGAGCAAGCAGTTTAAATCAGTGTTTACGTTGGAGGCCACATTTGGAATACTGTGTCCAAGCTTGGTCCCCTAGTTATGAGAAAGATTGTTGGCTTTTAGAGAGAGTACAACAGAGGGCAACAAAATGGTTAATGGAATAGACAACCTGGCATATGAGGAAAGATTGAAGAAATTGAATATGTTTTCACTTAGATATAGAAGGCTGAGAGGAGATCTCATCGAGGTTTTTAAATTTGTTCATGGTCAGGAACAGGGATATCTCAGGGAAATGTTTGAACTTAACAGAAATGATGCAATTAGGGTCATCAATTAAAATTAAAGTTAATCACGCAGGACAAGGTTAAGACGTTTTCTTCACCAACAGGGTAGTAGAACACTGGACCGTGCCAGGAACCATTGTCACTGCAACACACTGACATCTTTAAAAACGGCATAGACAATATTTAGAATAGGGGGCTTGTTTTTTGTTTCCAGGGAGGGTTGATCGACGGGGGGATTGGTGTTTGGGGGTTTGTATTGTTGAGTGTGTTTGATGCAGTGAGTCTCTTTTAGTATAAACGCTTTATAACTGTACATAGGGTGCTGGATTCAGCACCTTCCTTTGGGAGGTGATACTGATGAGATTGTCTATGGTAGCACAATGGGTATGATGGGAGGAGTTTGTAATTGTTGAGTGTATTATGCAATAGCAAGTGAGTCTCTTATTAAGTCTGAACACTATGAATTTATGTGGGGTGTGCCTAGCAGTGGATTCGGCACCTTCCCTCGGGATGAGATGTTGATGAGATTGCCTATGGTGGCACGATGGGTATGATGGGATGAGCTTGCGATTGTTGAGGGTGTTATGCGGTAGCAAATGAGTGGTGCTAGATAGGCTGGGGTATATAGCTTCCTAGGAACTTGGGATAAGGGATTGATTGGGGTGAGAGTATGTACATTTATAGTACCTTTTCTAGATAGGCTTAACCCAGATGGGCCCCTGTGGCTCTTATTAAGCCTTAATACTTTATGACTTTATAACTCATCTTACCCTAGCTTACATACTGACTTAGTGCTGTGTGATCCTTCAGCTGTCTTCAGCTTACAATTGTGCCTCAGCCTGGAATCCTTAGTCAGTAAATTTGCAGTTTCAGGTAACTATAAATTTTTTGGAATTTCATTTTCCCAGAAATTCCATACATTTCATAATACCTGCTTAAGGATCAGATGCTTGTCTTCAATGATGAACATTTAGAGGATTTGTCTTCACAACAGCTGCTCCTTAATCTGGTAAATTTGCTGTTTAAGGTAATTTCTTTGAATTTCGTTTTCTAATGCAATGCTTATGAATGTGCTGATGGATCATGACTGAACATGATGTGAACATTCATTTCCTCTGCAAATAGATACTTTTTGGTTGCTAGGCAAAATAACACACAAAAAGGGACTTGGAGTTGGGTAACATGGCATGAAAAGAAATGTGCAAGATAGAGAAAGAAGATGTGGCATAACCTGACCTAACATAGATTTGGCTTGACTTTAGTAAGGCCTTTGACAAGGTACCCCATACATGGTTAATGATGCAGCTTTAGGTCCATGGTATTGCAGGTAGCATCCTAAAATGGATAGAGTTGTGGCTTTCAGATAGACAGCAGAGAGTGATGCTAAATGGTACAAAGTCATCATGGCAAAATGTTCTTAGTGGAGTCCCCTAGGGGTCAGCACTTGGGCCACTATTGTTCATTATATTTGTAAATAACATTGAAAGTGTCCTAAGCAGCAAGGTTTTGAAATTTGCTGATGAATTGAAGGTCTTTAGGGCAATAACAGGACACAATCAGCAGGTCTCGCTGCAGAAAGACTTAGACAAACTTGTGAAGTGGTCCAACAAATGGCAAATGATATGAAATGAAAAGTGCAAAATCATGCATGTAGGTAGACAGCATATGAAGGCTCCATACTTCTTGGGTGGCCAAGTGCTATCTGTGACTCAGCAGGAGAAGGACTTAGGTGTTATTTTGAACACAAAATTGTGGGCATCAGAACAGACCAAAGAAGCCAGGAAGAAGGCACTAAGAATGCTTGGGGCAATAAATAGGAATGTATCATACAAAAGTGAGGAAGTCATCAGGAAGCTTTACTGTACATATATCAGGCCACATTTGGAATACTGTGTCCAAGCTTGGTCCCCTAGTTATGAAAAAGATTGCTGGCTGTTAGAGATAGTACAAAAGAGGGCAACAAAAATGGTTTATGGTATAAGCAACCTGGCATATGAGGAAAGATTGAAGAAATTGAATATGTTTTCACTTAGATATGGAAGGCTGAGAGGAGATCTCATCAAGGTCTTTAAATTTGTTCAGGGTCCGGAACAGGGATATCTCAGGGAAATGTTTGAATTTAACAGAAATGATGCAATTAGAGATCAATTCAAAACTAAAGTTAATCACAGCAGGACAAGGTCTTTCTTCACCAACAGGGTAGTAGAACACTGGAACCAGCTGCCAGAAACCATTGTTAGTAGCAGCACACCGAACATCTTTAAAAACAGCATAGACAATCATTATAAGAATATGGGGCTTGCTTTTCAGTATTCCAGTGAGGGCTGATTGATGGATTTGGTGGCCAACTGGTTCAGTGTCCAGAGTGCAACCAAGAAGGGTCCTTGTGGCTCATAGTTACACTGATCTTTTAAAGTCTTTATGTAATTATGCTATCCATTCACAAAAGTAAACTATTTTGGTAAACTTGCAGCTTAAGGTAATTTCTGACTTCATCGAATTACCTTTTTAATGCAACATTTATGAATGGGATGAGCATGATGTGACCACTCGTTTCATCTGCAAATGCATACTTTTCAGTTGGGAGGCAAAATAACACCCAAAAAGGGGCTTGGAGTTGGATAATATATCATAAAAATAATGTTCAAATAAAGAAAAAAATGCAACATAACCTTCCCTGACCTAGCCCAACATTGCACACAAGAAAGCAAGTTATTTTTTTAATGGAAAATTTCCAAACATTTTTTGTTTAAGAAAGATCAAATAAAAAACACCTAACCTAACCTAACTTGACATAAGCTAGCCTGAACCCTTTTGAAGAAAAAATAAGTTGCTTTTGGATAAATAAAAACAAATATACTATACAACAAAATCCTAACCTAACCAAAGTTAATGAAACCAAACACCTTTGCATGCTTTATGGAGGTAAAATTTGGGTAAAACTTGTTTTGTGGTTACCTTAAACTGCAACACCCTTTTTAATTTTTCAATTTTCAATTCATTTTTATTTTCTTTCTAGCTTATAATAAAGGGCATTATTGTCTTAAAAGGTGTTTTTTTCTTCTTCAGAATACCATGTTTATGAAGGTGACTAAGATGATGGGACCACTTATTTTCTGTGCAAATGGATTTGGGGGGAATTTAATTTGGATTTTTTTTATTTCCAACTTAAAAAACCTAAACTAACATAACATAACCCATTTGTTTGCATTGTGTAGGCAAATGTGTGCAAACATTTTTCTTGTTGCCACCTTAAAGCAAAATAATACAAAAAAGTTTCCTCTTTTTGAAGAAAAAATGCACACAAATTTGGAATTTTGTCTTCAAAAGGAGCTTAGGTTAGGTTAAGTTAGGTTAGACTGGGTTAGGTTTCTTCTTTCATTTTTAGAATTTTCAGAAGATAAATTGCTTGACATTTTTCTAAGTTTATTTTGTTGATTTTTTTTCTCAAAAGGTATGTTAGGATATTATTGGAGATCAAGATAAAATTTGATTCTTTGGAATTTTTTTTTAATACCATGTATTTTAACATGAAAAATATGATGTGACCACTAATTTTCTCTGCAAATGATTACTTTTCATTTGGCAAAGGAATACACAATCATAATCATAATCTCTACAAATATAGCCCATCATGTATAATTATCCATAAAGGGTGTGTCACAGACATGATAAAGAAGAAATTCAACACTTCATGCACTTGGTTCGGTTTTTTTCCTTAAACGGTGTTTTTGGAATTTTGGGATTTTTTAAACAGAATATTATGTTTATGAACGTGATTCGGAAGATGTGATCATTCGTTTTCTCGGTAAATGCCTACGTCTCTGTTAATCTTAGCGATAATATCTATAATGCGCCATATATGCCACACTGCTGTTATTTGTTGCATAATTTATCCATCCCTCACCTGGCACTCTCAGACGTGATTAAAGGGACATTCAACACTTCATGCAGTTGATTCAACACTTTTTCACGTCGAAAATGCTTAATTTCCGCCTCTTTGCCACATAGATGACACGCTGACACTACTCCACCAGACGCCAAAAAAAACTAAGCAGAGCACGGCTCGAGGCCGTGTGTAAGGATGACGTCACGATAAATATTACGCTTGTGTTTTTAAATTATAATATATGAGTTTATATTAGTTTAGATAAGAGTAGATTGTATTACGTTAGGTTAGGTTGGTTAGGTTAGGTTAGGTTAGATTTTCCCATTTAATTATGAATTATCATACTATTTGTTGGAAGTCGTGAGGCAAGACGAGACCGAGCAGAAGCCGCTGCTCTCTGAGCCGTGCTGTATGTTTAGTTTTTCGGCATTGTGGTTGAAGAGTGGTGGTGTGTCATCTATGTGGCAGAGGCAGAAATGAAGCATTTTTTACGTGAAAAAGTGTTGAATCAACTACGTGAAGTGTTGAATGTCCCTTTGATCACGTCTGAGAAGTGCCAGGTGAGGGATGGATAAATTATGCAACAAAGAGCAGCGGTGTGGCATATATGGCGCATTACAAATATTATCGCAAAGATTAACCGAGACGTAAGCATTTACGGAGAAAACGAATGATCACATCTTCCGAATCATGTTCATAAACATGATATTCAGCAAAAAAAATCCAAGAATTCCAAGAACACCTTTTAAGAAAAATTTACCCTTGATTCAATACTCTGACATCAAAAACCTTATGTTTCTGGCATAATTCGATATTTATTAGTGACAAGGAATATTTCCAGCCAGACACATCCATAAACTTCGATCAAGGGCAAAAGTTCCTTGCAATGCTGTTAATGTTAATGGCAGCGCTAACAATGTCGCCGAGATTTGATGGTGTCTTGGCCAAAAAGTTTATTTAGAACATTATTCTGGTTTTCCAGTTAGGTTAGGTTAGATTATATTATGCTATAATATATTTTACATATTATGCTATGTTATCTTAGTCTAGGTTAGGTTATATTATGATTTGTCTATGATTCACCTATTCATTTGTAATTTTTGAGCTCTTTATTATAAGCAGAACACTCTGCAAATGTCAGTAGACAAACCAGACGTGGTCACATGCAAGATATGCCATGCATCAGTGTAGGTTTAGCTTCACCATGTATCTGTTGCATTCCATTATCTCATCATTATTAAACTTTCTTTTGAGGACAATCACACAAGTTTATAATTTTTCTGACAATATGGTGTCATTCCCAGGAAGGTTAATTGCTCAAATTGTTCCAAGGTCTGCCAGTATTTTTTTTCGAATTCCATGGCCACGAAATTCATAAATCCTTCTCCAAGCATCAAAGCTTTATAAACCACAGTCCAAATGCAGTGCTGGTCAGTCTGACACCATCTAGATACAAATGGATGAGCCACAGTTAGTTAGTTATTTGGGCTTCCGGGTGCTTCGACCAGAATTGATAATTCGTGCCCAGACAAGCCACAGCGTGGACAATCCCATTAAGGTATGTAAATGTTTGCAGCGTTAACTCATAAAATACGTTTAATATCGTAGCACATTTCCTCCATATCATGCCTATGACATCAATTCTATCAACCGCCATTGAATTAAAAGTAATCATTTGCAGAGAAAATGAATGGTCGCATCTTCCCAACCATGTCAAAAAGCATTTTGTTCACAACCTGAAAAGTAAGCATTTGCACAGAAAATAAGTGTTCCCATCATCTTAGTCACCTTCATAAGCATGGTATTCCAAATAAAAACTGCCCCCCCAAAAAAACACCTTTTAAGATACATTTATCCAATAAAAACCTAACCAACCTAACCAAACCTAACCCCTTCGTACTCTTGATGAAGGTAAAATGTGTGTAAAACTTGTCATGTAGTTACCTTAAACCGCAATAATACCCTTAATCTTGATCATTGCCTGAATGAATGAGGAATACATTTTATACGGACACCCACCCCCAAACTTACCCTAAATTCAGCAGCACTGGATTCTCCAGAACTGGAAAAGTGAGCCATCATGGCGCAGACAGACATGGGAAGAGGTACACATCATATTTTTGATGACGTCAAGCAGGTATTAGTTTTTCGTTTTCTACCCATCACTGAATGACGTCTGGGCTAGCACGGTTAATTGTCATCAAGGGAGCTAGCCAGAGGCGTAATATTGGCATCATATGCACCCAAAAATCATGCTCGTGGATGCTCAAAATTTTCGGAAGAAACAGAGGAGCGTACCACTTCCTCTTTCATCTCTCTCACTTCATGAAACGTCGATGTCATGCCCAAACGTAACACATAGTCTGCAGTGTGCACACACCAGAATTTAAGGCAAACCCAGGAATTTATACGATTGCACTCGTCTGGAATGACGCTACTAATTGAGAAAAATTCGAGGTGGGGTGTGGTGAAAGATGCACTGAAGCGTTTTGACAGGCCTTTTTGCCTGTCCATGATATTAGCAACGCATTCGCATTCGGATTCAGCATCCTATTCGCATACCCTCTGATTTCGTTCATTTTGTTCAGGATATGATCTTTGTCGCTTGCAAAAGCAAGGCAAACAACAATTATTCAGGTAGCACGAGCAGTTCGATCCCCAGAGGTCAAGAATGGTCATTCGGATCAAAAACGGGGTACCACATACAATTCAAAGTATTTCACTTATATGAATGATTCCAACGCCCTTGATGTCCGCTGTCCATCAAAGATGCAGCGCATCTAATTGCATGGCCTTCAATACAGGGCCTCCTCTAACATGTTAACTAGGTGGGATGCGTTCCACCTAGTGCCGTGAAATCCCACCTAGTGGAGTGAAAAATCCCACCTAGTCAAAGGGAGATTCAATAGAGAAAGCAACCAGAAGAAAAAACCTTGGTATAGTTCCGGTAGCTAAAGTAATTTTTTCCTTGGAAAGGTGCATTTTTATGAAGAAGAAAAATGGTAATAAGTTGGCAGCACTTATAATGAGGTCCAAAGCAACAAGTAAGGCTCAAATATGAAATGTTTCTGTAAAACATGCGTGCTACCAAGCCAACCATTGGGTTTATTAATGGTTTATTAACTACAAAAAACATGACCTTCGGGACCTTTACACACACCACAGAAGAGCAGGGCAGCCCCGCTCGATCTTCGGTCTTCTGATCGATCTCCGCTCGATCTCGATCTTCTGTGGTGTGCGGAAAGAGGGGGCTCGTTGCCAACGGGAGCCAGGCCGGATGACATGAGTGACGAGAGCTAGATATCAATTTGTGGTTTTTTCTTCAATGTTGCTAAATTGAAGAGACAGACGAAGCTATATGCATTTGTAAAAAAGACAAGTTGTATAACGTGGTGGAATGTTGACCGGTTTTCCTCCACCAGGCGACACTACCCCCTTTCCCCCGGACAAAGAGGGCAGTTTCCTCCCCCTGATAGGCTGTGGACCCCCAAGAACCGCACCGTGATTGGGGAAAACTACGCCTGACCCCTTAAAAATCCCGCCGTGGCCCCAAAAATTCACACCGGGGCACCTGAAAAGCACATTGAGGACAACAAGAAGTCACGCAGGGCTCCTGTAAATGTTGCCTGGGGCCCAAAATCGCACTGAGGCCCCAGAAAATCGCATTGGGGCCCGCAAACAATAGTTCAGTGACCTAGGAATGAACTTTGAGCTCCAAAATATGGGGTCGGGGCCACGACCCAACGTCGCCAGAGTCTGGGTTGGCCAAAAAGTCTGGTTGGGCCCGTAAGAATCTCATTGGGGGTCCGAAAAGTCGTGCCGGGGCCACTGAACGTCACGCTGTGGACCCCAAAAGTACGGCCCGAGACCCCTTGAAACTACGCGGTGGGCACCAAAAGGTTGGGCCGTGACCCCTAGAAATCACGCTGGGGCCCAAGAAGTCTCGCTGGGGCCCTTGAAAATGACGCTGGGAGACCAAAAAGACTGGCCAAGCCACTGGAAATCACGTTGTGTGCCAAAAGGTCGTACCGGGGCCCCTATCAATTGCGCTTGACCACCAAATGTTTTACTGGGGCCCCTGACAATCACGCTGGTGGCATGAAAAGTTCGCGCCTGGGCACCTGAAAATCAAGTTGAGGAAAAATGTCGTGTCGGTGTCCTCCAAAATCGTACTGGAGCCCCCAAAAGGCATCTGTCCACTGGATATTTCTTTGGGGGCCTCAAAAGTTCGCGCCTGGGCCCCTGAAAATCACACAAGGGGCTCGGCAGGTCGCACCGGGAACCAAAAGTCTCATCGGGACCCAAAAAAAATGAAGCAGGGGCAACGAAAAAAAAACAATCCGGACATGGAAAATCACTGTGGCTCCAACAATCGCACCAAAAAAAAACAAAACGTATTGGATCCCCAAAAACGTGTCGAGGCCGCTAAACCTCGCACTAGGGATCGAAACAAATGACGCCGGGGCCGCTAATAACCGCACTGGGACCCAAAAAAAAGTCGCGTCGCATCCCTTGAACATTACACTTGGGGCCCAAAAGATCGCGCCGGGAACCCAAAGTCGTAGCTGCCCCACAAGAATAAATTTTTACCCGGAATACAGTCTGTGGCCCCACAAATCGTGTCAATGACCCCCCCCCCCCCCGAAAAAAAATGCGGGCTCCGGAAAAGAAACGTGCCGAGTCACCGAAAAAAATCGCACCGGGAGCCCGAAGAATCGTACTGGGGCCAAAAATGTCGCACAGGGGCTTTGCAAAAAAAAAACTACGCCAAAAAAAATCACACTGCGACTCGATCAAATCGACCCGATCACCGGGAAATTAAGACCAGGTTCCGGAACAAAATTATCAAAAGGTTTCCTAAAAGGGAAAAAAAAACATCCGCAGTGGTGTACCAAAGGGGGAAATGCCCCCCACATCTATTCTGAGTGGGATGGTCTCCCAAGAATTGTGCCGGAGTCCTCAAAATTTAACTGGGGCTCCACGAATTCTCATCGGACCCTACGAATCCGTGTAGGGGCTCCGAATAAACAAAGCGTGCCTTAGAAAACTTGCGCTGGGGCCGGAAAATTTGCACCGGGACCCGCCTAAATCGCTTTATAGGGCTCCAACTAAGTACAACCCGCCCAGCGAACTCCCGGCGCCCCCCCCCCCACACAAAAAAATATACATCGCGTTCGGGACCCAAAATTCCCATCGGTAGTCCCAAAAAATTGTGTCGTGGCATCAAAAACTCCCGTCGGGGCTGCCTAAAATTGGCGTCGTGGGCCCAAATAAGCACAGCGTTTCCCCAAAGGTCGCATCGGGACCCAACAAAGAACAAGCCGGAGCCCTCCAAAATAAGGATTGATCCCCCCCCAGAAAATAAATGTCTGAGCCCGGAAAATCGCTCTGGATCCCCCAAACATAGCACCAGATGCCTTCAAAAATCGCATACGGCCCGATAAAACGCAATTGAGCTTGACAAATCGCAGAGAGACATAAGAATATGGCGCCGGGGTCCAACAAATCAGGCCCAGATTCGGACATTAAAAAATCAGAAGAGATCCCGACAAATCGTGTCGAGCGGAGAACACTAGCATTGGGTCCCCAGAACCACGTGCCTGGCCCGAAAGACATCGATAAGGAACCCCCAAAGTCGTGCTGGGGTCTCACAAATGTACGTCAGGAGCCCCAAATAAACACAGCAGGACCCTAATAGCACAACGGGAAACGGAAAAGGCACCGGACCCTCAAAGCGCACCGAGTCTCACAAAAAGCATGACCCTCGCAGGGCCTTCAAACATGCGTTGCATTACAAAATAAACAAAAACAGGAGTTCTAAAAAAAGCACACCAGAGGCTTTCAAAGCACACCGAGTCCATGAGACCGCATGAGGGCAGGCACCGTGTCCATGTCGCTTTTTGCGACATGGACCTAAAAAGAACAAAAAGGCCAGGGACTAAATAAACACATCGTGGTGCTCGAAAACGCGCCGGTACCTAACAAAATGCATCGGTGCACAAAAAAGCAGCACAACGATAACAAGAGCCGGGGTCTTAAAAATGTACCGGGTCACTAACAAAAATTGCTCAAACCCTAAAACACATCCGTAGTCGAAGAAAAACGCAGCGGATCCAACAAAAAGAACACCTAGCCAAGACCACCCCTAGTGGAAAAATCCTACAGGATTGTCCTGCACAATTGTGCAGGACAGCGTCTGGAGGGATCCTGCAGGATTCTGTGTGAGATATTGATACAAGGATACTACAGGATCCTGCAGGATCCTGCCCATAAATCCTGCAGGATCCTTCACATAGATCCTGTCGGATTCAGAACTGTCCTGCATGATCCTTCACATAAATCATGCAGCATCCCTTCGCATGAATCCTGCAGGATCCTTCACATGAATCCTGCAGGATCCTTCACATAAATCCTGCAGGATCCTTCACATAAATCCTGCAGGATCCTTCACATAAATCCTGTAGGATCTAGGGCTGTCCTGCAGGATTATGCGCATAAATCCTGCAGAATCCTTCACATAAATCCTGCAGAATCCTTCACATAAATCCTGTCATCCAGGACTGTCCTGCATGATCCTGCACATAAATCCTGCCGAATCCACTGTAGCGCCTAGGTGCGTGGACAGGCGTAGGATCTGGGAAAACCACCAGGGAGAAAAGGTACTATGGTGATGACAGGTAATGGATGAGAGGTACCGTGGTAGTGTTCAGGTAATGAAAGAAAGGTAATGCTGGTTAGTCTTAAGCCAGAGAGGTCCTGTCGCCAATTGACACCCATGAAGTGTGCTATCTAAGCGTGGTCGACCTCCAGAGAGATGATGCCAGAGACACAAGATGGGACATTTGTATGCCGGCACAATAGGTAACCGAACAGTTGAAGCCTGAAACCTAGTTATTACATTGAAGAACGAAGATATCGAAAAGTACATGCATTTGTGAAAGCGTACAGGTCAGTCAGTTGAGTGAAGTAGACAGCTATTATGGCAGATGGCTATTGGACACAGGGCATTTGATATAAGCAGAGAAACAAGCTATAATTGACATGGTTAAGCACGATTAATGACACTGTCATCTTACATCAAAGGGTCAACCTTAATTACACCACATCGTCTAATAGATGGCAGCACTCATGCACAGCAGTCAACCGCCAAGCATGCTGGTGCTCTCACTCGCGCTCCGCTACACCACAACTGTCCTGCAGGATCCATCACATACACCTTGTAGGATCCAGGGCCGTCCTGGAGGATCATGCGCATAAATCCTGTAGAATCTTTCACATAAATCCTGTCAGATATAGAGCTGTCCTGCATGATCCTGCACATAAATCCTATAGGATCCTTCACATAAATCCTGTCGCCAGGGCTCAAAAATATCACCGTCCTGGCGATAGCGTCGGCGACCAGGTGCAGACTCACCAGGCCGCAGTGGCGACCAAAGCCAAAATTTTGCTTTGATATGTCCGTCAACATTTGAACAATAAATGATAGAATTACTTTCATTTAGCGGCAATGATCTTTTTCCAAATAAAAAGTGTACTATGCGCGTACGGCTAATGATACCAAATATCCAGTCCCTCTGACATACCATATTTATACTAGAAGCTCCCGTCGGCACAGGACGGCGCTTTTCTGACAACCACAATGCTAAACCAATGGCATACCGTGGTCGCCAAAAGTGCCGACGGAATGCGGACCCGCCGACCAATGTGGTCGTCGCCTAGAAATCTAGTTGTAAATGAGGAATTGGAAATCGGGCAACTCTTGGTGGCTTGTTCTGTCGTTCGTTCGAAAATTGGTTGTTTGCGGTATTTGTACCTAATCGTGATGGCGAATTAATGTCTTGTTTTCGTGAATTGATTGCTTGACTGCCTTGATTCATATTGACATTGCCGAGGTAGGCACCTAGTTAGATATTCAGGCGTAGACTCCATCCAACCATTCAAGATACTTACAGGGAACCAGTTTGCTCCTGGAGGTTAGAGGTCAAATTGGATCAGGATAATACAGAAAGGTATGTTGATGTTCCTACCTACTTAGGTACCCAGGCAAGAACCTACCTAGGTGCCAAGGTACCTTCCTAGGTACAAGGATATGATCTTGGGTAGCGGTGTCCAGAGTGCAAGCATTGGTAAGTTTGTTGTTTTACTTTGGATATGACATTGTAAGACAACAAATATTATAAGAACACATTTAATAATGGGATTAAGATGATGTAGCATGTTGCATACCTAACCATTTACATATTACCAGCACAAGTGCATGCATACTTTCCAGTTGGTAACGATGATAATATCAACATCTTGATATTTAGTTGGGGCAGTATATAATGAAGAAGAATGTAATATCTCAAATAAATCCTAATCTAAAATAACCTCTGCCACTAGGTGATTTTATACTTTATCCCATGTGTTATGTCAGGCCTTTAATTATAGCCTAGTCTTTTCTTTTTTAAATAAATATATCAGGCTCGAACACTATCTTCAGAAAAAGGAAAAATCAAACATTTTCTGCAAAAAACAAGAAAGCAAAACATAATTTCATTCCATTTTGAGCAGGAATGAATGGTTCCATTGTCTTAATCATGTTCAGAAACATGATCTCACAATATTGGCTATAATTGCACTTTAAGGTATGCATGAGGCAAGTTTTGCACACATTTTATCTTCATGAAGCAAGCAATAGGGTAAGGACTGGTTAGGTTAAGCTTTTCTTGTAAGCTAAAACACCCATTTTTAAACCTTTTTCAACAAACAAAAAATATTTCTTCAAAAACAGATTGGCTAGGGCAGGCTATGTTAGTTTTTTAAATTTGAAAATGTGAGAAAAATTGTGAAATTTTATTTTTGCAAGAAATGCATTTTCTTGCATGGAAGGTTAGGCTAGGCTAGGCTAGGTTATGCTAGGTTATGTTATGTTGCACCTTTTCTTTCTTTTGCACATTATTTGTATGCTATATTACCCAACTCCAAGCCCATTTGTTGGTATTATTTTTCCTACTAACTGAAAGGTATGCATATGCACAAGAAATGAGTGGTCATGTCACGTTGACCACATTCACATAGAGATTGCATTGGAAAAAGAAATTCTAAGAATTCAAAAATTACCTGAAGGTGTAGATTTACCTAATATTGCCCTGAAGTGTCATGTCATTCTGAAAGTTAAAAACAAAAACATCTAGTGTACATTTTTGGGTATTGTGATTACAGGACAAGTTTTACACACATTTTACTGCCATGAAGCCAAGAGTGTTGTTAGGTTTGGTTACATGAGGTTAGTTTAGCTGTTTTTATGGAAAACAATTTTCCTTTATTGAACAACAAAAAAATGTTGATTTTTCTTCAAAAGCAGGTTAGGCTAGGTTGGGTTAGGTTTTTCGTTTGATGAATCTTGAGAAATAAATATGAAAGCTTTCTACTTTTTAATATTTCTTTTTTCATCGTAGGTTGGCTAGGTTATGTTATTTCTTTTGCTTTTGAGCATTATTTGTATGCTATATTACCCAATTGAAGGCCACCTTTTTAGTGTTCTTCTACCTGCCAACTGAAAAGTAAGCATTTGCAGAGGAAATGAGGAAATGAGGGACAAAATTAACTTGTTCTTTTTGTATTTCATTAAATTAGAAATCCTAACATAAGATATCCTATGATAACACCTTTGCTTTACAGAGGAAAAGCATGTGATTACTGATTAGCATGTCTTGTATACAGTCTAAACTAAAAATTACTGCAGCTCCTAAGATGGCAAGTGGAGAAGGTTTAGATAAAGATACCTATATAGAAGAACATTGGAATGTAGAGCTGGTGCTGATTTGGTCTGCTTACTTTGGTTTCAGTGCCATCCACCTTGCCATGCCAGAATTTGCTGTCAGTTTCAATTATTTTTAAAAGAAAAAAACAGCAACTCTAACATGCACAGAGATTACAGCACAATGATGGTACTTTTCTTTGTATAGGTATCATGCAGATACTTTGAATAAGATATATATAGGATAGATGGCATTTTTCCACTCTAGCCAGGATATGGGTCTTCAGCATCCAAATCCAGTGTGAATAGAATACATGCATATTATGCTGGATTTCAAATAAAGTAATTGTACCAGAATGTTGGTGCACTGTACAATCATTCCAGGACATGCACAGATGTGTAGAGTTTGGCTTGAAAAATATTCTTTGTTCAGGCATATTTTTTGCCCAAGTTACCTATCCAGATATCCTGAATAGTATATATCTAGAATAGATGGTATTTCTCCACTCTGGTCATGATATGGCTAGGATATGGGACACCAGCATCCCAATCCAGTGTGAAAAGAATACATGCATGTTTTACTGGACTTCAAACTAAATAATTGCACCAGAATTCTGGTGCACTGTATAATCATGGCACAAGTACAGATGTATTGAGTTATGCTTGAAAGAAATGCTTGGTTGAAGCATAATTTCTTGCCAAGTATCCCTGGATATGTACCATTATTTCATTTGTCTGGAGTTATGCTAGATATGTCTAGAGTAATATGTATTCTCAAGTTGCTTCAACATGGAGAACAACTCAAAACCAGTAAAGCTTGGTTAAATACATTTCCATTCAATAAAGTTGTCATGAGCTGTAGCATATCTGTACATGTGATGTACATTTGGTGCGGTGTGTCAAAATTGTCATGGAATTCTTCAGTTTCAAAGCAAGGAGGGTTGGACATGGTTAAATTTGCTCTTTAATGTTGCATTTCGAGAGCAAAATGCTTAACATTCAATTCCAAAATTGTAATTTTGTCTTCCTGAACCATGAACTTCTTTCTGCATTTTCCAGTTAGCTTGGGCATGTCAATCAAACATGAAGAAGTTTGCAGTCATTTGCAAACATCTTAAATCTTTTGGTGAAAAGGTCTCATATCTTATAATCCCATATATTCCAGACAATTCCCCATGGAGGATAATTTTGTAAATGACAAAACATCCAGTGCAGGAACATTCTTTCAACCCTGATTGGACAGAGTACTTGTCAGCAGTCGGCAGGCTGGATTTGTGCTTTGCAATCCTGGATATGGAGAGGAAATGTTTGGGTGTAATTGAATATGGAGAGGTTATTTTTATTCCAGCTTATGGCATCAGAATCTCGGCTTGTACTTTCCAGTAAATCTTGAGCACATCACAGAGCAGTTCATGGTCAAGAACCATTATTGGCCTACAAGTGAGACAAATGAAGACGATTTCTTCAAGAGGATGATGGTCTGGATGCACTAAATCCAGGATTAGGCAATTTTTCCAACCCCGGCAGTCACTGCTCTGGTTGTACATGTACCCCACCCTTTCTGATTACTATCGATCGCATATTCTTCTATGCTCAACTGAGTGGGGTGATGCCATGGTGCAATATTTGGCTTGTGGGTGCAGCATATTGACATGTCATGGACAGCCAAATATTTTAATTCAAATTAGCATTATTCGCGTTGATCTCAGTTAACCCCACTATTGCCTATTATTATATTCCCTGCATGCATTGCGTTTTGTGTGCACCCATTTCTCATCAAGATATGCTGGATAACGGCCTTTTCGTCGGTCTTAGCTCCGCACTGCAAGAGCCGAACTAAGAGCATGAATTCGCGCGGCTGCTTCAAGGATAGAGACAAGAATTTGTCGTACAAGATGGACAACATCCGCATAGTCAGTGACCTGCGCGCCATCCAGGCTTCGCTGACCGAGAGTGTCGTCGGCACTGTACTGGCGGCTGCGGTTCGCCTGCATATTAGCGGATTGATTTGGGGCTGTGAGGCGGCCGCTGCTGCGACTGTGAGGTGGCCATGGTTCGGGCTGTGAGGCGGCCGCTGCTGCGACTGTGAGGTGGCCATGGTTCGGGCTGTGAGGCGGCCGCTGCTGCGACTGCGAGGTGGCCATGGTTCGGGCTGTGAGGCGGCCGCTGCTGCGACTGTGAGGTGGCCATGGTTCGGGCTGTGAGGCGGCCACTGCTTCGACTGTGAGGTGGCCATGGTTCGGGCTGTGAGGCGGCCACTGCTGCGACTGTGAGGTGGCCATGGTTCGGGCTGTGAGGCGGTCGCTGCCGCACCCGTGAGGCGGTCACTGTGATGGCTGTGAGGTTGCCGATGCCGCGGCTGTGAGGCCACCACTGCCGCGGCTAAACTGATGGGCAATGTTGTGAAATGTTCTCTTAGTTATGCCCAATTTTGCTTTGTCTAGAAAATTATTTTTTGATAGGACGCTTTTTAGAAGTGCACCACTGAAATTTATATAGATCAGGATTCCATCCATATCAGCGTACTTTCATGTTTCTTCCACAAAATATATCAAGCTGAAAAATGTGCTGAAGAAGATATTAAAGGAAAGGGCTTATGCCTACTAGTTTTGTTACTACCGTCCAAGTGTAGAAGTACTGTACCTATTATTAATTAATAATTGTTCGTTGTTTTGTATGTGATGTAAGATGACAGCTAATGGGAATTATAAGTATTCATCTGGAATATAAATGTAATCTATTCTATACACGGTAGAAGATTGCGAGTAATTGATGTTCGATTGCCGAAGATCGCTTGGGATTTTTCACCTTCATGTGCCGAACTCCGGATTGTGTTATTTTTCGCTATCTTCGAGGGAATTTTGTTCATCCTCCACTGTCTCCGAACGACTGCTCTCCGAGCGACATTCAGGAGTTCCTTTGGGAAGGGCGACACTCCTTTTGTTGCGAAAAAAAATTACCCAGGGCGCCAAGCGACAACTTTTTCTGATGAAACAATCGAAGAAAAGCATGGAAGGCCGTCATCTGAAAAAAAATCATGAAAATCATGTTTCTGAAATTTCATGTTATCCAGTCCCGAAGGACAACCAACCCTATCCCCTCTCCATTGGACCCATACCTGATTGGCGACCAATTTCCCAGAATTGTGTCTCGTCGGCGACCACCGAAAGGCTTTTTTGAGCAGGACTGCCTGTCGCATCCAGGGCTGTCCTGCAGGATTCTTTACATCAATCCTGTTAGATCCATGACCGTCCTGCAGGATCCTGCATACAAATTGAATGGGAGCCTACCGGATCTTGTGGTGTCCTGCATATAAATCCTACAGGGTCCTGCACATAAATCCTACACGTTCCTGAACATAAATCCTACAGCACGTAAGTTTTGCTGGATCCTGCATGTGAATCACACTTCATCCTGTACCTGAATGGTACATGACCCTTCATGGTTTTGTGAAGGATCTTGCATGATTATTGTCAGAATTCGTACAATAAACCACATGATCATGTACAGCACTCGAACCTTCTCGGAGGGGTGCCTCTTCCCGGCCGAAGGGGCGCCAGTTTCCATAGGGCAGGAGCACATGCTCCCAGTTCCCCTCCCAAGATATGTTACTGAAAATTGCATCACATCAAACCTTTAAGACGGACCTGAATAGTTATCTGTAAAATCCTGCAGGACAGTCATGCATGCCATTGGAATCCTGCATGTACAGCACTCGAACCTTCTCGGAGGGGTGCCTCTTCCCGGCCGAAGGGGCGCCAGTTTCCATAGGGCAGGAGCACATGCTCCCAGTTCCCCTCCCAAGATATGTTACTGAAAATTGCATCACATCAAACCTTTAAGACGGACCTGAATAGTTATCTGTAAAATCCTGCAGGACAGTCATGCATGCCATTGGAATCCTGCAGGACAGTCATGCATGACATTACAATCCTGTAGGACAGCTTTCTATATTTCTCAAATCCTGCAGGGTTGTCCTGCAGGATCGCATGTCTGTGCAGGAGTGTCTGCGGAAATGTGCAGGATCCTGTAGGATCGTGGGGATTTTCTGAGAATCCTGTAGGACTTTTTCACTAGGGTATCTGCCAGTGACGCGATATTACACTGATTAAGTATGGGCAAGAATCACATCAAGTGAAAATTCCTTAGAGGAGATCCTGCTTCAATGTCATAGCTTGACCTCAGGTCACCGAAGTTGGTTTTACTCATGCACCATATCTACTTACGGGGTATCGAATGAAATAATGGCGACACATTGGATATATCTAATTTTTGCAGGTAATAGTCTACATGGCACGTACATAGGCACATCGACCAAAATGACCCGTCACGGTGACAGATTCATTACCGTTCGCAAAAAAAATGTTCAAAATAGCACATATGCCAAATTCTTGTTCACCCGATAATTTCCCCGATATTTTACGTCGCACAACATTGCGACATCCATCCATGCCAGATATTGGGTATGGCTCATTCGATACATTGAAGCGTTTGATCTACAATCTCAAATTTTGACGTATGTTCACAAAATATTGTTTTGACCTTGCAATATTGTCATCTACGGGGTACCAAATAATACCTTCCTATATACATTCATCGGGTGGACATTAGCGCCGAATAATCTCCCATCGGGCAAGATAGCAGCACATCCAAGCATGCCACCTTCAAGGTCACCGTTTGACCTCAGGTCAACAAATACTTTAACATTGCACCCTATGAGAAATTACTGGGTACCGAATAACATCTTCCTGAATGCATTTATCGGATGGATATTAGTGTCGAATAATCGTCCACCTAGCAAGGAAGCAGCACATCCGAGCATGTGACCTTGAAGGTCAGCGTTTGACCTCAGGTTAGGTTTGATTAAATTCAGAAAATGAAAGTGGTCCACTGGGATACCGTATGTGGGCCACACGAGGCGTTGAATGTAGACTATCTCAACACTGGTACACGCATCATCAATACAAGACGCAGCACACTGCATGATCTGACAGTGTTGGGCTCCTGTCCCAGGCATGATCCCAACATGCACTGGGTTCACAACATCGATCCCAACATCGATGACGCATTTCATCAGGTAGCAGTTAGCACTAGAATCCTATTCAACAACGCATTCAGAAACGCATTCACCAATATCCTCAGATTCGTCTGAAAATTTGGCACAACCTTCGCAAGCATACATGTCCCACGAAAATATTTTTCCTACGACGAACCCTTCTGCCTACAAAGGCCAAAGGGTCAGCGAGGTCAAATCTGGGGTGCCGCATAACTTGCCGGATAATTCACTTATTTGAATGATTCAAACGCTTGTGCCACCGGTATCAAGGTGACATGCAGCACACCAAGTGAACTGGTCACTCGAGGCCACCACTTGACCTTAGGTCAACGAATATTTTAACATTACACCCTATGGAAAATTACGGTGTATCGAATAACATTTTCCTGAATACATTTATTGGATGTATATTAGCGTCGAATAATCCGCCCCCCCCCCCCAAGCAAGGAAGCAGCACACCCGAGCATGTGACCTTGAATGTCAGCGTTTGACCACAGGTCAGGTTTGATGAAATTCAAGAAATTAAAGTGGTCCACTGGGGTACCGCATGTGGGCCAAACAAAGCATTGAATGTAGACTATGTCAACACCCATGCATGCACTATCAATACAAGAAGCAGCACTGAATCTGAATTTCATCAAACGTGACCTGAGGTCAAACGCTGATCCTGGAAGTCACATGCTTGGAGGTGCTGCTTCTTTGTTAGGTGGGCGATTATTCGACGCTAATATCCATCCGATAAATGAATTTAGGAAGCTGTTATTCGGTACCACGAAATTTTCCAGTAGGGTGTAATGTTAAAGTATTCGTTGACCCGAGGCCGAATGGTGACCTCGAGCGACCAGTTGATGTGGTGTGCTGCATGCCACCTTGATACCGGTGGCACAAGCGTTTGAATCATTCCAAGAAGTGAGTTCTTCGGCAAGTTATGCGGTACACCAGATTTGACCTCTCTGACCTTTTGGCCTCTGTAGACGAAAGGGTTCGTCCTAGCAAAAAATCGTTTTCGTTGTCACGTAAAATATTGCGGAAATTATCTGGCACACAAGAATTTGGCATAATTGCTATTTTGGGCTATTTTTTTGCGAATGATAATGAGTTGGTGCCCATGACGGGTCATTTTGATCGATGTGCTCTATGTACGTGCAATGTAGACTATTACCTGCAAAAAATAGGTATATCCAATGTGTCACCATGATTTTATTCGGTACCCAGTAAATAGATATAGTGCATGAGTAAAACCAACTTTGGTGACCTGTGGTCAAACTATCACATTGAAGGTCATGTATTTCGATGTGCTCCATCTTTGATGGACAGCGGACATCTAGGCGTTAGAATCATTCATCTAAGCGAAATACTTTGAATTTCATGCGTTATCCCGTTTTTGACCCGAATGACCATTCTTGACCTCTGGAGATCCAACTGCTCGTCCTACTGAATAATCGTTGTTTACCTTAGTTTTGCAAGCGACAAAGATCACATCCTGAAGAAAAAAAAGGAGCGAAATCGGAGGGTATGCGAATAGGAATATATATATATAATATATATATATATATATATATATATATATATATATATATATATATGTGTGTGTGTATGTGTGTGTATGTACGTGTGTATATGTATGTATGTGTGTATGTATGTATGTATATATGACATTACTTTCATGAATTGAATACATATGTTCTAACTGATAAGCCAATGCTGAAATACATCTGCACTGTATGCCTATGTGAATGAATGGTCGAGCGTACGATTCCATTTCCCTACAATTCCCTCATGTACACATGCGACGGTCATGATAATTTTAAGATGACGCGAGATGCTAATTAATCGCGAGATGCTAGCTGTCCTGACGTGTCGGAGGCTAGATAGCAAAAAGGGCATTCCACAGCAACACAGTCGGCACACATTGTGTACACCGCGCGCACCAACTGACGTCGACTGTTCTGCCGCATCGACGGATCGTGAGAGGCAAACAAATTGCTATCACAAATTGGTAGATTTTGCACGCGATCGCAGCGTGCGGCATGACAGCTGACACATCCTTTCATTGCACGTGGAATTAATCACCCCAATTCAATCACAAATAGTCCCGCCCACCGCTGCCACAATCATAAGCACGGTGACAAAGCACAATGCTATCATCAATCTAAGCTGGATGGGAAGACAATCACCACGACTCCCATCGGAAAAGATCGCCGTTAGTCTCAAACAGAACGTGGTCACACAGCGTTCGCCTGACTTCCCGTGTGTGGACCACGGCCACGCTTCCATCACCTGGCAACACGAGCACGGCAATTGCCAACTATGCAGGCGGTATTCGTCTCACGACAGATACTGCAATAAAATGCATAGACTAGTAATAATGCTATGACAAACGATGTCGCCTAGAAATGAAACTAGGTACATGACAATCAGCACATACATATAAAGAAATAAAACATACTTCTATTAAATTCGTTAGCATCATAACAGCGTTTTCAACAGTCAACAGTTTCATGCTGAACACACCAACAGGCGAAGGTGCCAAGTAGGATAGGACTTAAAATGTGACAGAAAAAGAGAGAAGCATGTACTGGTACACGGCGAGGCCATTATGGCTTGGTTGAGTCATTGGCATGACTGGAAGCTCATGTACTTCACGTCTGATATAATCGGGGTAGTTTGATAATTCTAGCAAAAGGTTCATTGAGAATAAAAATAGCGCGAGGAGCACCTTCGTGTTGGCTACCGAACACGGGCGTAATTGGCACAAAGTCGTGACGCGTTTCTAAACATCAGGAAATATCTTAGGTTTTTCGCACAACCAATATAACTTGGGTCGCAAAATCTTCGAAAACGCCGCAAATTACCCGCCGTGTTCAGCCTCCGTTGTTCCATCTAGCAGCCCGCAAACCGCTGATTCATCCGGCCCGGAAGTAAGGTGGGGCTTAGGGGCGCATCGACTGCGCTGGTCCATACTCGTGCAGGTAATGAGGTGGGGCTTGGAGGCGCATCGACTGCGTTGGTCATAATGCTACAGGTAATGAGGTGGGGCTGAGGGGCACACCGGTTGCGCTAGCCATGCAGTTGCCGGCAATGAGGCGATCTGTTTCCCCAACACAAGTGTGCACAGGCTACATCGTTGCAGTGAGCTGCACTGTTGTCGGCCGACGGAGTTGTGGAGGGGGGGGGGGGGTCGTCACGGACTGTGACGCGGCCAACCGGCGACCCGAACACACCAGTCCGGCACTGGGCCCACCACAGCCGCCAATACACCCCCCCCCCCGCCCCCACCCACACACACAGACCGGCGGCGGCGGCGCGCGCCGGTCAGCAGGTGGGCGCGTAGTCGCGGAACCACGAGTCGCGGTACAGGTGCTTCTGCAGCTCGAAGCCGCGCCACGGCACGGGCAGCGCGTGCCGGCCGAACGGGCGCCGCTGCAGAGGTGGCGCCACCAGCGCCGCCGGGAAGCAGTGCAGCTGAGGCGAGCCGACACAGTCGGCGCCCAGCGCGCGGTGCTGCCAGCCGTCGCGGCGGTACACCTGCCGGCGAGACGGCCCCGTCGCGTGGCACAGTGGTGCACGGCCCCTCCGGCACCAGTGGCATTCCGTCATCCAGCGGGTTACGTGCAGTGGTATTACATATCGTCGTCCATAAATCACCTATGTTCACCTACGTTCTTGCACGACGCACTTATAATGTCATGCAGCATTTCTCCACAGATCCCGTAATGATCCCGAAGAGGCGGAGTTGCCATCAATGCTCTAACACAAGCTAAACATTGTTAACAGCAAGTAATCTTCGAGGGTGCAAGGCTAATTCAGTAGAGGAATTCCCCCTCCCTGAAAAGGTTTCTCGCCTCTTCCTCATTCCGTTTACATTAAGCACACCCACTTCCATGGCGCTTGCATCATCCATGCACACGCGGGCCAGCAGTCTTGTCTTCGCACACGGTCTCAATCATTTAACCTTCGCAGGCATGGTCACCTGTCCCATATCTACACATTCGGTCACCTGTGCTATACACACACAACGGTTCATCAGCGGCCCACTTCAACACCTCACACGGAGTCGGTGTTCGCACCCCATCTCCACGGTGCTCGGCCACAGCGGGCGGCATCTCCAGTTCCATCATAATACACCGAGTCCTGAACGTTCCCACACGTGTACACACAACACACCGAACCTATCACAACAGACATGCCATCTGGCCCATTCCAACAGGAATAGAATACACACAATACACCGAACCCATCACAACAGACAAGCCTTCTGGTCCACTACCACAGGAAGGGTATACACAAAATACACAAGTATACACACAATACACATGTATACACACACTACCCCGAACCCATCACAACAGACATGCCTTCCGGCTCACTCCCACAGGAAGAGTATACCTCCTTATGCAATCACACACAAGTAATCGGAACTTCGGACAACCTCCACAAGCAAGTCGCTCAGACGGGGAACATCGTCGGCATGCACCACACACAGCAGCCAACCAGCAGACCGTCCGTCACCCTGACATCGCGTGGCACTCGCCTGGCCTTCTGCGTCGGCGGAGAAGAGGATGAGCTGCACCAGGCCCGGGGTGCCGTCCGACGGATACACGTCGTACAGCCCTCTCCTGGCGTTCAGCTCGGCGGTGAATCCGGCCCGCCGCAGATCTGACAACAGACTGACACGGCCCACCCGTCACAACACAGTGCACCACCTGTCAACACACAGTGCACCACCTGTCAACACAGCATACCATCTGTCAGCACACAATGCGCTGCAAGTCAACACACAGTACACCACCTGTCAGCACAAGCACACCACCACCTGTCACACACAAGCACACACAAGCAAACGGTACACCACCTGTCAACGTACAGTACACCATGTCAGGGTCAGCATGAAGTACACCACAGGTGGGCCCACGTACTGGTGTGCCGTGTCAATGCATCACCATCGTGGGCACAGCACCACCAGTGCCAGCGACCGCACAACCACGATCACCGCCATTGGGTCGGCACAGCACCAGGTGTGACACGCCCAGTGGTGGCCCGAGTCGGGTAGTGTGCCTGCCGCCATGCCGGCCCGGAGTGGGCTGCTGGTGGCATGCTGATTACCCAGGTAACATGCTCACACGTCTGGTACGTGAGCCATCCGTGGAGCTCAGGTCACCATATGGTGACACTCAGGTCACCATATGGTGGAGCTCAGGTCACCATACGGTGGAGCTCAGGTCACCATATGGTGACACTCAGGTCACCATACGGTGGAGCTCAGGTCACCATACGGTGGAGCTCGGTCACCATATGGTGGAGCTCAGGTCACCATATGGTGGAGCTCAGGTCACCATACGATGGGGCTCAAGTCACCATATGGTGGAGCTCAGGTCACCATACGGTGGGGCTCAGGTCACCATATGGTGGGGCTCAGGTCACATATGGTGGAGCTCAGGTCACCATATGGTGGAGCTCAGGTCACCATACGATGGGGCTCAAGTCACCATATGGTGGAGCTCAGGTCACCATACGGTGGGGCTCAGGTCACCATATGGTGGGGCTCAGGTCACCATATGGTGGAGCTCAGGTCACCATATGGTGGAGCTCAGGTCACCATATGGTGACACTCAGGTCACCATACGGTGGAGCTCAGGTCACCATACGGTGGAGCTCAGGTCACCATACGATGGGGCTCAAGTCACCATATGGTGGGGCTCAGGTCACCATCCATTGGGGCTCAGGTCACTACACAGTGTGGCTCAGGTTAGGTTGAGGTCAAGCTGAGGTCAGGTCAGGTCAGATCAGGTCAGGTTGAGCCTCACCATGCTGTGGGATTCAGAATGGGTCCAGGGCTTGGCGCATCGTTAGAGTGTCGACAGAATCACACCACCACGAAATCACACTGAGGTTGGCAAACAATGGCTGCCAGCACACGGACACAAATTATTCACCGCCTGCATGCCGATCCGCACACACCAGCATACCGCGTTACCCTCAAACGTGCGATACCGTCGCGCCGGCAGTTATGTGCACGTGCAGCATGTTTGTCAGTCACCGGTGAACGGCACGTCTGCGTTGTCATGAGGTTTCTGTGCCGCGTCCTGTTGATATTGATCCAGCATTACGTGTCGTGCAATTTTCATATTCGATTGTTTCCTGTGTTTGAACTATTACGACGTGCACTCGTGAAAAGCTATCACCGCCACGGGCCTCGTGCGAATACAGCAGCTGTCTGTCCGCCCCGGCCGAGTGCTGACCTGTCGTCGTCACCGTCGGCGCCGACGCCGCTGGCGCGCAGCAGACACAGCTCGGCGTCCGCCTCCCAGGCGGGGTTGCGTCGCTCGTGAATCTGACCCCACAGGCTGCCGTAGCACAGGCAGAACTGCACACCGTGCCGCTCCAGCACCTGTCCCACCTCTGGCGGTCACACGAGGTCAGGTCACCAATAGCCACCGCGTGCTGCCAGGCTGCCGTTGTGCAGGTTGTGCCTGCGTGTTGTGGCTTCATGATAGGAGCGCAGGAACGGTGGCAGGGCCAGCGCCATCTTGGCACAGAGAGCTAACTGTTAGGTCACCAAAAATTGGGAAACGGACCTCTGGATCAGAAGCTTCCTATGCATGTGCTTTGTGCACGATGGTGGACCTAAATGAACAGCCTTGAAGAGAGAACAACGCCAACTACGGCAATATTGACACCCTCGTTGCTGAAATATTTAGAAAAATTTACTTGAAGTGCCAGACCTTATGCGAAATTTATTGCCCAAATCAATTGAACCAACCCTGTGTATTTCACTCAATCTCTGGAATTCGTCGTTATTTCATGAGAACATATACTTCGTCATAAAATAATCTTCGTTCAAAGCAATTCAAGTCACTTTAAAGTGAGGGAATGATATTTCTGGAAAAAAAGGTGCACGTACGATGCAAATGCCATCTACACCAACTGAAATCGTGCCATGGGAACAGTTATTCCCGGCAAAATTTGGGCTTCAACACACCTAAAAATCCAGTTGGTTACAATATAACTTAAGAGGAGAAAACGCACCTCTGGGTTAGCCACTGCCATTTTAATTGCCATTCTACGGCCCCCCCAAACAACTAAGCAGTAATGTTGACAGTGGCAAGCACATTATGTAGTCTTTTCCAACAATTGGTTAACTTTGCAACTCCTTCACCTCCAAGAAAAATAGGACAAACGAAAAGCCGGGGACGAGTGGTCTAGGGGTAAGATGCTCGTCTCGCAATCGAATGGTTGTGGGTTCGAGTCTCACCTGTCGCTACTCTTCGCCCGCGACCAATCGGCGTGAGATTAGCGACGCTACATGACTCAACGGTCGACGTGTCGTAAAACCAACTAACAAACGAAAAGCCTTGGTCACATTTTAATTTATCGTAGGGTGGTGCCTCTGTGCATGGTGACTGCACTCACCTGATCTACAGTGTGAGTACTTCCTGGGCCACATTTGCACCTGTGGTATGGGGAAAATCGCGAACAAGAACTTGGCGAGAGATAGGTTGGTTACAATTAGCTTTCACGTGACTAATCGTTATTCAACCAATGCGTAGTGTTCGACCAAATCGAGAGTTGAGTGGTGGGAAACGGAGCACACTGCTGAAAAGCAGCACCTCGACATAAAAACGCGATTTCTTCGTATTGTTTCCGACTATCATTCTTCGGCTTTGTTTTTTTTTAACCTGACTATCTCCAACAAAATATTTTCCTTAACATATAATAAAAAGCTAAATCCCCTGAACGCCATCGGTGATGACAGCAACAAAGGGATGATACAAAAACAAAACAACACCAAACCCCAAAAATGGTTAAACACCCCGGAATATGACCTCGATTGCACGTACGCACCATATCACCACCAACAGAATGGGACTTTGGCTGCCTTGTTTTGGTTTGGCGTTTGGATCAGAGTCGCTTCGGCCAGCTCTGACCATTACCACCGGCTGTGGCATGAAGGAGCAGAAGCAGTAGTGGAAGGCCCAGCCTCTCTCCGTACCTCGTGCACGCAGGGACCCCCACACGAGGTCGTTGCGTACACGAGGTCGTTGCGTACACGAGGTACGGAGAGCCTGTGAGGTCGCCCAGCCTGCACATCACCGGGGTGGCGCGGTGGCTCGGTGATCCCGTGACCAGTGGTCGTGACCCGTTTTTAGTGTCCGTGACCTGTTGACAGTGGCCGGCCGTGTCAGGTACCAGCGACACCACACTGAGAAGTGTGAACAGCCCCCACACACACCGTCCCATCTAACAACACAATGGCCACCACCTTGTAACGTAGCCAGGGCGTAACAGGTGGAGGGATAGGGGGCTGAAATGCAGACCGCTTGCAGCTACCGCCATGACCCCAAAACATTAACATAGACAAATGCAGGTTATTTTCCCATCGATGGGAGGTGGTCAGAGATCGGGTTGACCCCGGTTGTCGGGAGACCGAGGTTCTTCCTGTGGGCATTGGGTCAATGCCACCACGCCATCACGAACGACCCGGTCACCTCACCATGAACCCAGGCGGCACCACCGCAGTCACTCGCGCACCCTCCGCCGGCGCCCTGCCCACCGTGCACGGACGCCTCCAGCAGGTCGCGGTGCACGAACGGCCGCTTGGTGCAGACGCGCCGCGTCAGCAGGCCGTACAGCAGCAGCAGCAGCAGCACGGCCAGCAGCCAGAGCGCCGCCAGCAGCCGCCAGCGGAGACGCGCGCCGCCCGGCACCAGCCGCCGCATCGCCGCTGTAACACCGGCGCGCCGTGTTGGTGCCGTGCCGACTGGGGTCCCGCTGTGAGTGTGCCACTGCGGCTGGTGCGGCCACATCGCAGCACAATACAGCATCAGAGATCCAACAGAGGCTACACAGTAGGGCGAGTCATCTGGAGGTTTTGTCGCATGCAGGATTAATGACAAAATGACTGTGTCCATGGTCTAAAAATGTGTTATGCATTTAGTTTGCACTTACCTTAAAAACAGTAAATATTAATCCTGTTCTCTAAAGTGTTGGCCTTTAATCTCAGCGACGTCTTCCTTACCGTTCCACGTAGAATAGCCCGTGTGTAATAGCACCTACGAGTCAAAGTTACGTACGCTGGTTGTAACCCGCCACTGAGGACACCTACAATAATTATACCGATTTAACTCGAATCTCGATATTCCCGCTGGAGCAAGATTCATTTTGATAGCAGCCAAGAAAACTGTCGCGTTTCTCACGTTTTAACGGAACAGACTCTTCAACTGAACCTTGCTATTTTTCATCGTGAGCAATGAAAGCAGGCCGCAGCTTTGTGAAATAATGACGTTGATCGCACGCCACTACATAAAATGTCGAACAATTTTGCATCATGCACAATCACATTACCATTACAACTCAGTGCATTTGATGAAACCTCAGATAGCTCATGTAGAACATGAGGTGTAAGTTCGAGGTTGCTGAGGCGAAGATAGAATCCACCGGACGTCCGATAGAATTTTGACTCTAGCGTTCGGTCGGAGCATTAGCGATAGTCTACCCCTACATCAAATGAAATATTCGTGCGCCATATTTCGCGGCAAATATATATATATGTATATGTATATGTATATATATATATATATATATATATATATATATATATATATATATATATATATATATATATATATATATATATCAATATATATGTACATATATATATATATATATATATATATATATATATATATATATATATAAATATATATATATATATATATATATATATATATATATATATATATATATAAATATATATACATATATATATATATATATATATATATATATACGTATATATATATATATATATATATATGTATATATATATATGCATATGTATATGCATATGTATGTACATGTGCATGTACATATATATATATATATATATACATACATATATATATTGGGTATATTTTACTGACTGTACGACGTTGGAAAACCCTGATTTTCCACACTGGCTTCACTCTGCAACATTCCTGCAGCTTCCACGCTGATCAAATTCCATGTCAAGGCTTTGTTAAGCATGCGCCCTATAAAAAAGCGCAACGATCGTAACCACCGACCAAGTACCCTGAACATATTCTGCCCGATCGGGACAGAATCTACGTGACTCCCGATATATTCTTGGTTGTCCGGATGGCTTCCAACGGCTAACTGGAGATAATCTTTTGGACGGGACATATATTCATTAAGATTATCTGCTGTCCGGGTGGTCCCGAATGCACGCGAGGCTCCTTTATCACCCGAAGTTAACAAGCTTTCTCTGTACATTTTAATATTGAGCATTAATCAGATTGCGTTGACTATGAAAATGGACATAAAATGTGCCTCGTGTCTCCCATCAAAGCCAGATGTTCCTCCCCTATTGTTGCTATCATCATATTACGTAGCGGACAGGCCACTTAAAAAACATAGCTTATTATTTTTGGATTTGCTGATCCTCTACTATATTTTCACCTTTACCATCTTTTTGCGATCAGCAACCAGCAACTTCATGCTAAGCATTCAATATTTAGTCGCAGAAACCGACTGCAAGAAACCGGTACTGATTAGCTGTTAGGTGTGATAGCGAGTATCAGAGACGTTCCGAGTTCCCTCCTGTTCTCAAATTCGCTTCACATAGACACTGACGTGTGCAATTGTTGGCTTCATGAGCACCCTCACAAATTCAGTGTTGCAATCGTTGATTGGCATTAGCACGTTGCCTTGTCTGTTTCCTTGTGGCGAGCACGTCTCTCATCAAGTATTCTGACCAGTCTGGTACAAAATGATCCCATTCCTTACAGAATTAGCCGCGTTTTGACCATTCGCAACACCCAACAGCTAAGTGTGTGCTAGCCTGCTCCCTTCCGCCTGGAGCCTACTCGTGCAGCAAAGGGCATGTGACCTCTGCTATATGAGCATTGCTAGTGCAATCTGTGCCTACCTCAACAGCAATGAACGCCCACATTGCTGTCAAGTAATCCACCAACGCCTGGCGTCAGCCGAGAGCACTGAGCAAGTTACCGCAAACGTCCTTACGTCGCTGGACTCTGCACTGAGCTGACAGTACTCCACTCAATTACATCCCAAACAGTATGCATTGACTCAGCAAAACCGCAAAAAAAAAATGTGGCAAACTAATGCTATGCACACCCAACAATGCATGGGCAGAAGATCAACACCAAGGTGATCGCGTGTGAAAATGGCCTGAGGTACGCAAAGGCGTTAGGAACAAGATGCAGTAGAAATAAAAATGTGCCATTCAATATAGCATTATATGCAGGATGAGTTGGCAGTGAAGCACCAAGCTCAATGCTGATAGTCCTCATGCCAAATACTGTACAGCTAAAAACATTGCTGGATAGATGTCAAAAATTCAGCAAGTGATTAGCCAGGCCCAAATAAAAGAAAAGGGAAGGAGTGGAAAGAAAAGGAGGAAAGGAGGGCAAAAGGAAAAAAGTGGGCAAGCTAGAGCCTTGCAAACAAAATATATAACTTCGTTTATTCCAGACACCCATGTCTGTTGTGAGCCATATTGATATTCCAACTGACACCTAAACAAGTACTTTTCAAGAAACAAGAGGTCAGAATGACAGGTTGTAATATAATAAAAGAGCTAAAGAGCTTTAGGTATTGCAACCCTTCAATATAAAGCTGAACACAGCCAGACATAAATATTGATATTGTGTACATGTAGATGAAGGTGGGGAAACCCAGTGTTTTCTTCTTTCAAACAAGTACAGAACATTGCCATTCAGCATATCACCCACAATTATGGTCTTGCAAAGTACTATGCATAGCTTTATGCATAGTAACCCTTGCTAAAAAATCACCAAAAACATGCATAGACTGGAATTATTTAAGCCTATCTAGCAAACTTAATTACCCTACTAAATATACACCCCATTACTAATCAAACAATTTTTGATCAATTTTTGTATGAATAGAAATATAAAAGGCATGGCTGTTATTGTGTTTAAATTCATAATATATATTGTAATCAAGCAAGCACAAAATAAGATTACACTTAGTGTGATTATTGGATTAGCACATATTGTGATACAGATTAGATTAACACATTATGTGATCATAAATTCACTGTAAAATATTTGCAAAAACATCTTTGGAAAAATATATTCATAGAATGATACGATATTCAAAATGTATTTGAATATATTATTTGAATGGAAGTGGTGTATTCATTTACCTGCACATAAGGCCTTCTACAGTTACCACTTGATGTTGTTTTTGTGAATCAACTGTGGAGGAACTTGCTATGTTCTGGGAGAGCAAAGAATTAATGGGAGGTCACTGACAAATGACAATAGTGCTGAGGATTTGTTTCTATCATCATGGTGTGCTACCATAAATGTTTGAGTTGTAAACGTGATTTTGCAGCATATTAACAATAATATTTTAGATTGGAAGGCTTCGTGCAATCCAGCATCCATAGACTTTGTGATCCAACATCCATAGGTTTCTGACAATCCAAAATCTACAGGTCTCAGGCAATCCAACATTCACAGGTTTTAGGTGGTCCAACATCCATAGATTTTAGGTGATCAAGAATCAGTAGGCTTTAGGTGATCCAACATCCACAGGCTAGGTTAGGCTAGGTTAAATCAGGTTAGGTTATGCTAGGATAGACTAAGATGCACCATGCTAGGCTAGGTTAGCTTAGTGCTTCTTTAATATTGACTTATTTTCATTGTATGATACCCCACACCAAGGTCCTTTCCCACACTTCCCTTATGAGCCTGTCAGGGGAGAGGAAATATGATCATTCAGATTGTTGTTGTTATTTGGGCTTAAGGGCGCGCCGACTACGAGGTCATTTAGCGCCCATTCATTCAGATTGTCAAAAATGGTGTTTTCTGTTGTTTTATATATAATGAATTTGGCATTGGTTTCTTGGTGAAATGACTAGTTAATTATCTAGATATACCTACCTACTTAAGTGCAGTGATACATTATGTGTGAAAAAGGGTTGGAATATACCACTTTCTGGACACTGATTAGACATTCTTTACAAGAACATATCAATATCCTGCTTCTTGATGTGTGCTTATCAAGTATCCATGACTCGCTCCTAATAGTATTTTGCATATAAGTAGCATGCCTATGCTCACTATTATAAATTGATCACATGGGCATCTTGTGACTCAATCCAGATACAGAGATTATCTATGATGTTGTATGTGAAACAATGTTTCTGTGGATAACTTGATATTACAATCATTATCATTAACATGTATTAGGTATGTATTAACATGTACATGTGCACATGTATTAACATTAACAACATTAATATGTATACATGTTTTGTATTCATGTATTAGGTGTCTCCAAAATTAAATCAAAGCATATACTGATGAGTACCTAGGTACCTACACTATTGGCTCAAATGGAACTTGAAGGAATGACAATATTTTAATTGGCATGCTACCATAGCAGATTTCTACATCCTACTGTACTCGTTACAACATCTTGCACCTAATGGTTGGTTATTGGTTTTACGACACGTCGACTGTTGAGTCATGTAGCGTCACCAATCTCTCACACCGATTGGTTGCGGGCGAAGAGTAGCGACAGGTGAGACTCGAACCCACAATCTTTTGATTGTGAGACGAGCATCTTACCCCTAGACCACTCGTCCCCTCTTGCACCTAATGAAAAACCATTATTTTAACATTGGTTAAGTGCCTACCTAAGTAACTTAACTTGAAGTGCTGATATCACAAAAAACTATTATTTTACATCCAAAATGGTAATCAAATTCACTCACATTACACCACATGAGATAACAGCAGAGAAAGACCACTAACGTCCTGTACAAATGCATACTTTTCCATTTGCAGGCAAAATAACAAAAAGGGGATTGAAGTTGGGTAAAATGGATAATATTTATCTTAAAAAATATGTTCAAAACAAGAAAAGCTACACAACCTAACATAACCGAGCCCAACCTGTAATATAAGAAACAAGTGCTGCAAAAGTGAAAAATTATCAAACAATTTTTTCTGTTTCTATCTAGCCTATGTTTTTGAAAAAAGGAAAAAAAATGTTTTTTTGAATGTACATACTGATTTTTTTTGTTAATGACTACAACTTACAGAAAAGCCTAACGTAATGTAATGTAACCTAACCTAACCCCTTTGCTCGCTTCATGGAGGTAAAACGTGTGTAAAACCTGTCCTCCAAATACCTTGAAGTGCAATACCTACCGAGGTACCTCGGTATTCTTCAAGTATTACCCCTCACGCTTCCTTTATCTCAATAATGTATCCAAGCCATCGTCAGCTGACTGCCAGTCAGCTGTTCGTGACGTGCTCAAATGTACCGACACCCCGCAGCTGGGTGCACTGAATGTTCCAAGGGCGTCGCCAGGAATATTTGTAAGGGTCAGGTTAGGTTAGGTTAGTGTTAGGTTAGGTTAGGTTAGGTTAGGTTTGGTTTTCACCATCGTGAAATAGCATCTGCACACCCTCCCCTCTGATCGGTGACCTTTGACCCCCCCGGCGATCCGGTGACCTTTGACTTGACCCAAGGCCACGAAAGTGCAAACCACACGCCTCTGGAACATGACCGATCGTTTGGTGAAGGTTTCACTAAAATCGATCCAGCGGTTGCCGAGATCATCCATGTCTGTAAGTCCAATTTTTTGGTTTTTCGGCAATTTGATGACCTTTGACCTGACCCAAGGTCACGAAAGTGCAAACCGCACGCTTCTGGCACATGGCCGATCGTTTGGTGAATGTTTCACTAAGATCGACCAAGCGGTTGCCGAGATCATCCGTGTCTGTGAGCCAAAAATCATGTTTTTCGGCGATTTGGTGACCTTTGACCTGACCCAAGATCACGGAAGTGCAAACCGCACGCCTCTGGCACACGGCCGATCGCTTGGTGAAGGTTTCACTAAGATCGATCCGGCAGTTGCCGAGATCATCCATGTCTGTGAGCCAAAAATCATGTTTTTTTCGGCGATTTGGTGACCTTTGACCTAACCCAAGGTCACGAAAGTGCGAACCGAAGGCCTCTGGCACACGGCTGATCGTTTGGTGAAGGTTTGACTAAGATCATCCATTTCTGAAAGTTCGATTCGACCCCTCCCATTTACGACGCCGAAATCACACCTATGCTGGGGTGGGTTTGTTTGCATTTACATTTGTCGACTGGTGAAATGAAATATCGCATCGGCGGCTAGATGGACTTCAATATTCGCTCATTGACCTCTATAGTAACTATAATAATGTTATAACTCTAATAATTACTTAATAAATATATAATAATGTTATATATAAAGGTCAATGTATTCGCTTATCGAGCTGAGCCTTCATGCAATGGCACCACTCAGAATGTTCAAAGACCGAATGTCCCAACATCATGAAATGCAAGGGTCAGAATGTCCAACAGCTAAAAATAACAATGGAGTGCGACAGCATAATTAAGGCGCAGAATGCTAACTGCCACAGGATGTCCCGAGGCCTTCATATATTGTCATGTTAATCCTGTCGGTGTAGGTTTATAAAACATATTTGGAGGGTACCATGCATATGAAGGCAATGCTCGGGCCCAAATGGATTGAGGTGCACACAACAATTGACCTATGTATATTAGCACACAACCATTGGGCTATATATAGGTCAATGGTCGTATGCCCCCCCCCCCCAATCAATTTGGGCTCGCCCATTACCTTCATATGTGTTGTACCCTCCCCATTTTATTTTGGAACCTACACCTACAAAATTATCACGTGAAGGCTTTTGGAACATTCAATAGCATGTAGCTTAATGTGCCTTGATTGTTCTGTCGAACCCCATTGCTAATGCATGTTGGACAGTCTGTCGTTTGAATTATATGCTTTGAAATTCGTCACATGGACATTCTGACTGGTGCCCTCGCATGATGGAAGGGTGATTTTCCTCAGCCAATCGATAAGCAAGTATTGCCGTCTATCTCGCCGCTGATGCGACATTTAATTTCACCAATCGACTAACGTAAACAAACACAGACCCCACCCATCATAGGCGTGATTTCGGCGTCGTAAACCAGCAAACTTGTGTGGGTTAGAGTGGGATAGTTGGTGAAGATCAAAGACGACGCCAATGCTCATCGTGAAAGTTGTAGCTGCACAAGCGTTGTTTGTATTAGAAGGAACTACCGATTAATTTTCGTGTGAAGATGAGTTGAAATATAAGTGTGCATGAGGAGGTAGGTATTGTTGCACTTTAAGGTATTCAGAAGACAAGTTTTGCACATTTTACCTCCATGAAGCGAACAAAACGGTAGTGTTTGGTGAGGCTTGGTTAGGCTTTTCTTTTAAGTTGGATTTTTTCTTTAAAAATGTGTTTTTAATAACCTCCGAATTTGTTTTCTTCAAAAACAGATTAGGATAGGCTAGCTTAGGTTAGTTTAGGTTGGCTTTTTAAGTGCTTTTTTATTGTTGTTTATTGGGTGTTTCGCCATGGATCAGACAGACATCAGGCACACATCATCCATGGTTTCAAGACGCACTTTATGCACGATTACGGCTGATGGCGCCGCCCACACTGTTTCGCCGGTGGGCCGCGGGATTGGGAAATGTCCTGAGTGGTGCGAGTGTTAAACCCGGGACCTTTGTTTCCCAGAGTTCAACACCTTAATCACTCTGCCATCCCCGCCCCAGCTTTTGAAGTGGAATATTTTTTGGATTCTTTCTACATTTTCCATTTATTAAGAATCTGGCATGGAAGGCTAGGTTAAGTTCATATATGGACATGCTTGCAGTGTGCACAGTTGCTCTAATGCTTCTTATTTTCCCCTTCAAAACCATTGGGAAGGCTCAAATCCTCATTGGGGTCGCTCAAGCGAAAGTTGGGATGGCTTGAGCCATCCCAAAAGTATACAATACGACCCCCCTGATTATGAGCATAATCGTGATGCTTATAAATGAGATACCGTGTGAAATGTAGCATGCAAGCTTCCTGAGCACACATCAAGAAACACGATGTCAATTTTTTTTTTTGGGGGGAGGATGTCGATTCGATGTTCAGAAAGTGGTATATTCCACCCTATTTCACGAAGAACTTGTAACTGCAACAAAGAACTTCTGCTGTAAAGGTTGAAACATCCAGGTCCTGAATAAAATGTCCGCTATGCAGGTTAACGTTTAAATGCACTCTCAACCGTGGGCTGATCCAGGAATTTTGATGGTGGCTGAAGGGGAATCATTCCTTCGGAGAGACGCAATTTCCAAAATTGCAATTATCGCAATCGCAATTAAGAGGTGTCACCGACTGCGAACACTTTTCAAGGGGTCGGATGGGGAGTGGACTCGAGCGTCCCCTGAGAAGCGCCCTTTCTACTCAGAGTGGCACCTCCGGCTGCAAAATTAAATGGGATGCACTCCAGTGTCTTGGGGGAATGCCCTTTCCAGACAGAGGGGCTCAGCATATCCATGGGCAAAGCACGTGTCCCTTAACCCCACCACCACCACCACCACGCTTGGATCCGTTCCGGTGCTAGATTGCCTTTAAGTACACCATTAAAAAGCTGTCTACGGTGAAGATGCAAACACCTAAGAAGACATGTTCGAACAGGAATGTAGGTGCAATAAAATAAGTCTACTTGACGTCCTTCGTGCGTTAAAATTGCATTTGCTGCCTTAGATATTCTTCATAACAATATGTTGCTGAACACACCAATGGAAGCTCTAGGGACGGCGAATAGCTGTTATGTGCGGGTCGGCCTAGTCGTTGTGGCATACAGGGGCGTCGCCACCGAGGGGGGCAGAGGGGGCAGTCGCCCCTCCTGCCGTGAGACTGGGGGGGGGTCGCCGCCCCCTGAAATTTGAGGAGGTCCTTATCAGGAAATGTACAGGAAAAAAGGTGAGCAAGGAGGCCGACGAGACAGAAGATCATGCTGTGAAGGAGGCCCCAAGACCGGCAACGAGGCTCCCGCGAAATCTAATCAGGTCCTAATAAGGCGACGTAGGACAGAGATTGGGAGGAGGACCCAGGACGAAAAGGATGCAACCGAGACGGGCAGGACGTCACCCAGGTTAGACAAGAAGGCTTCCGATTGGTGGCATGATATTCTTAATTTGGAAAACGGGGCCCCCAAGATGGAAGAGGAGGCCCCTACAATAGAAAATAAGGAATGATATTAGATATTTCTCCGGACGCAAGAGGGCGCCCCAAGATGGGTAAGAAGGTCTCCGCAGGAATGAGAGAAGGCAACTAGGACCAGCCAGATGAGGCCCATATTTTGGAAGAGGAGGACCCAAGAAGAGAAGATTTGGGACTATGACACAAAAGCACCCTGCTAAGAGTATAATGAGGCTCCAAACACAGGTGATGAGGCCTCCAAGACGTGAGAGGAGGCCCCTAATTTGAAATAGGGGTCACCTAGGAGAGGATATGAGGCCCCAGAAATCAAGAGAGTGCCGGCAATTTGCACGGAGGCCCCAAAGATTGCAAAGGAGGCCCCAGGATTTCAAAGGAGGCCCTCAGGATTGCAAAGGAGGCCCCCAGGATTGCAAAGGAGGCCCCAGGATTGCAAAAGAGGCCCCGGGATTGCAGAGGAGGCCCCCAGGGTTGCAAAGAAGGCCCCAGGATTGCAAAGGAGGCCCCCATGATTGCAAAGGGGGCCCCAGGATTGCAAGTGCGCGGAATAGGAGGTCTCTAGAAGAGAAAATGAGGCCCCTGTCGGACTCGAGAGAAGTCCCTCAAGACGGAGTAGGAGGTCTCCAGGGCCGAATGAGGCCCCGAAGACCGGAAGGAGTTCCCAGGAAATGAGAGGAGGCCCTTAAGATGTGAGTGGTAGCAGGTATGGAAGGAGGTGAGGTTTCTAAAATTGAAGATGCCCCCAAGACGGGTAGGCTTTGCCAGGACGAAGGAGGAGGCCCACGAGGCGTGGCAGAGGAGGCCCCTAATTTGGCAGAGGATGCCCCTGAAACATGAGAGGAAGCCCCGTGCCATGTTAAAGGGGCCCCAGGATGTGGAAGGAGGTCCTCCAAAACGGGAGAGGAGGACCATTTAATATGGAGGAGGGTAGGACACACGAGAAGACGTCCAAAACCGGTAAAGAGGCTCCAGGAAATGAGACGAGACCCCTAAGACGCGAGAGGAGGTCTATACTTTGCAAGAAGCCCCTGAAATGGCAGGAGTCGTGCCGGGGTACTTGAAAATCACGATATGGGCCCAAAAAGATTCGGCCGGGGCCCCTGAAAAACACGCTGAGCCTAGGGGTACCAAAAATTCACGCTCGGACCATGAAAATCACGCTAGGGGCACGATAGGTCGTACCGTTCCCCAACAGTATCATTGGGACACAAATGAAGCCGGGGCAACGAAAAACAATCCGGACATGGATAATCACTCTGGGGCCCCAACAATGACACCAAAAGCATCCAAAACGTATTGGACACCCACAAAGTGTCGAGGTCGCTAAAACTCGCGCTAGGGATCCAAGCAAAAGACGTCGCGACACAAAAGATTACATTGGACTAAAAAAAGTCGCGTCGCAGCCCTTGAAAATCTCACTGGAGACCAAAAAGGTCGCGCCTGGACCCCAAAGGTTGCAGCTGCCCCCAAAATCAATTATCAACCGGAATGTCACTCTGCGCCCCAAAAAAATCGGGTCAAAGTCCCCCCAAAACCCGTTGGGCACTGGAAAAAAACGTGTCAGGGCACCGAAAAAAATCGCACCTGGAGACCGAAGAATCGTACCAGGGCCCAAAAATATCACATAAGGTCCTATAAAAAAAAATAGTACTCCATGTCCAAGGAGTTCACACCGAGACTCGATCGAATCGACACCAGCACCGGAAAATTAAGAACAGGTCCGGAAAAAATTACTCGGAGGGCATTTATACTCCGAAAGGTGCCATCGGCTGACAAAAAAAGTCCTTCGGTGGCCGCAGTGACACATCAAAGGGGCAAATTCCCCCTCCCTCCTAAGAGGGAGGGGGCATATGCCCCCAAGAATCGAGCCGAGGCCCCCAAAAGTCGCGCTGGGACCACAAAAATTCGCGTCCGTCCACCAGAATTCGCGTA
The DNA here is from genome assembly GCA_034440615.1 of Ashinkailepas kermadecensis. Taxonomy (NCBI): domain Eukaryota; kingdom Metazoa; phylum Arthropoda; class Thecostraca; family Neolepadidae; genus Ashinkailepas; species Ashinkailepas kermadecensis. The sequence continues at coordinate 195,101 of JAOTOM010004269.1, forward strand.
GGGGCTCCAAGTAAATACGGCGGGCCCCAGAAAATTCGCTCCGAGGCACGAAAATCTGCAACAGGAACCGCTAAGATCGTGTTGGGGTCACAGCTAAGTACAACGCGCCCCGCAAACTCGAACCGGTGCCACCAAATTTTGCGCTCGGACCCACAATTTCCTTCGGTAGTACCAAAAATTTGGTCTGGGCATCAAAAATTAACGTCGGGGCTGCCAACAATTGGCGTCTAGGGCCCCACATAGGCACCGTGCGACCCTCAAAGTCGCATCGGTATCCGAAAAATAAAGCCGGAGCCCTCGAAAATAAGTAGGGATTCCAAAAAAAAGTCCGGGTTAGGACAATGGTTCTAGAGCACCGAACATGTCATCAGATGCCTTGACAAATCGCGTACGGCATCGAAAAACATACCGGAGCTCGAGGAAAATCGAGGTGAGATACAAAAACATGGCGCCAGGGACTCGAAAAATCAGGCCGGGATTCGGAATTTAAAGAAAATTCAGAAGAGATCCACAAAAATCGTGTTGAGCCCAGATAACTGGCGTTAGGTCCCGGAACCACGCGCCTGTGCGCGATAAGTCGCGCTAGGACCCAGACAAATCGCACCGAAACCCCAAAATCGTACTGGGGCCCCACAAATGTGCGTCAGAAGCCCCAAAAAACACAGCGTGACCCTAAGAGCACAACGGGGACCGAAAATGCGACTGGCCCTCCAAAGCCCAGTCTCGCAAAAAGCGACAGGGCCCGAAAACATGCGTTGTAGCCGTAACTATATATACCGGGAACTCTACAACAACAACACAAAAAAAAACACCGGAAGCTCTCAAGGCATACATAGGCCATACGACCGCACAAGGGCCTGGAAACGAGCAGGGTGATTTTCGAAGCAAGAGAGAGAGCGAGATAACGAGAGAGCGAGATAGCAAGAAAGAGAGAGAGCGAGATAGCGAGAGATAGAGCGATATAGTGAGAGACAGAGCGATATAGTGAGAGAGAGAGAGAGAGAGAAAAGAAAGAAAGAAGAAAGAAAGAGAGAGAGAGAGCACTAATAGCAGTAGCGTTCTAGCTTTGGTTTCTGAGTCGGAGCGATTTAATTTCTCTCTTTATAATTGCCAAGGGTAAAGCGGAAAACTTCCTGTTTTTATAGGTAGTTGAGCTGATATCGACCTGGGTGAGCTTGGTGTCCAGTCAACAGTTGCTCCCTCCCATACTAAGTGACTGACGGGTTAGATGCGCTCTTGTCTGCGAGTGCCAGCCGCCGATGCTGGTTCGTCGCCGACTACTACACAATATAATGGCTGAATTTCTGACGAACCAGCACGGCAGTGTGTTTTCCAAACGAGTTCCTGTCATCTCGATCCGGCCTCTGGCCACATCACCATTGACTCCGTCCGTAGTATCTGCAGTGGCCGCGGCGCGGGTGTCATGCATCTGCCACGCCAAATCTACTCCACGCCCCGCCCCGCCCCGCCCCCGGTTGTCGTTCATTCAGCTGAAATAGGCCGGCCCGCTCGGCCCGTCAACACCGGGCGGTGACGTCACAACACCGCCGGCGCACGGGCGTTGGCAGGCCGCCCGCATGAGCAGTTGTCAGTTTGTCTCAATCTAAACGCGAGACGGTGTCACAAAAACAATTCCCCGAGCCATAGCAAGACGTTCAACCACCCCAGGACAGGGCTGGATGCAGGGAGAGGCGCTGGGGCATGTGTCCCCCATGGAAAGGTGGCGCCCCTCTGACCGAAGAAGGAATCTCTCCGTGGAGGTTCGAGTGCATCTCCCCCACGCCCAACGCATCTTCAGCCAAAGGCATCCCTCTCAGAGGAATAGGTTCCTCTTGAGATAAAAATACCCCTCCTGAAAAGAGAAGACCCCTTATGATGCTCAAGCGCACCCCCAATCCACAAATATTTAGTCGAATGTACCCTCCGTCAATTGGCGCCAATCCAGACGAATGTCCTCCTCCTCCCCATGAAAACTCCTGGATCCGCCTCTGTCTCAGGAATTTGCTCAGCGTGCTGTGCTCCTGGCGCCGTCTCTGCCCCAGTGACTGAGGGCGCTGCTCGCCGCTGCTGCTGCCGCTGCCGCCGCCGCCGCGCGCCGCCCCTGCCGCCGCCGCCGCGCCGCCGCCGCCGCCGCCGCCGCCGCCGCCGCGGCCGCCGCCGGCCGCCGCCGCCGCCGCCGCTGCCGCCGCCGCTGCCGCCGCCGCCGCCGCCGCCGCCGTCAGCTGATCGGCAGTATCTGTGTCGCTCGCGCCGGCGCGTCGTCGGTGCGGCCGGACCCGGCACCACCGGCCGGACGGTTGGCAGCGGTGAGCGGCGCAGTGCGGCAGGCGGCGTGAGCGAGTCGGGTGCGGCGGGACAGCAGACGGTCGTGACGTGATGTGACGGGTGCGCCGGGACGTGGTGTGCGGCGTGTGACGTGTGACGTGTGACGTGTGACGGTGCCCGCGAGCGGCGCAACGCCCGGCCGACGTGTCTGTGTGCGGGCGAAGCGGCGCCGACGGACGGCGCGTGTGTTATCGCCGCGGGCTGCGTTGCAGGCGGCCGCCAGCCACACCGCGCGTCAGACACGCAATTGGAGTGGGCGCGACGCCGGCCATGCCGTCGCGCGCAACGTGACCGCCACCGACGGCGCGGCGACGCCACACACACGGCCGGGACACGACGAGCGGCACAGACCGGCGACGCGGCCGGCCGCCGGCGCGCGCAACGTGACCGCCACCGACGGCGCGGCGACGCCACACACACGGCCGGGACACGACGAGCGGCACAGACCGGCGACGCGGCCGGCCGCCGGCGCGCGCGGCGCCATGGAGTCGCCGTCGCCGCCCGACGACGACCTGCTGGGCGCCGTCAACCTGATGATCCTGGGCGAGGGCGCCGTCGGCAAGTCATGCATGCTGCAGACGTACTGCGGCGACGCGGCCGACGCGGCCGTCAAGAGCGCCACCATCGGCGTGGACGTGCGCACGCGCGTGGCGTGCGTGCGCGGCCTGCCGGCCAAGCTGCAGTTCTACGACACGGCCGGCTCGGAGCGGTTCCGCGCGCTCGTGCGGCAGCAGTACGCGCGCGCTCACGGCGTGCTGTTCGTGTTCGACTTCACGCAGCGCGACTCGTTCCTGCGGCTGGACGGCTGGCTGAAGGAGGTGCGCGCCGCCGCCCGCCAGCAGCCGGTGCTGATGCTGGCCGGCAACAAGGCCGAGCTGCACCAGCGGCGCGCCGTCTCCGTGCAGGAGGCCGACACGTTCGCCAGACAGCACGCGCTCGCCTTCCGCACGCTGAGTGCGTTCAACACGTCGCAGGTACGCCGAGTGCCGACCGAGCGCGTGTGGCGTGCACGCCTGTGGAGAGGTAGCCAGTGCCACGCTTAAGACCATTGAATGCGGTAAAAGAACTCGACCACTGCTCGTCGTTGGTCTTCCATCATTGGGACTAATAAGGAGGGGGACAAGGAAAATGCCTGGGTATGATCGTTCCTCCGTCCCGAATAATATCTTAAGAACGGTGTCTAATTGGTAAATGAGGACAGGGCCTTGTCTCAAATGTTACTCGCGTGACGCGTTGCACACACAAATACGAACACGTACCGAGTCCTTTGGCCACCTAGTGATGCTAAATTTAGCACCCACGGAGAACGTAGCATGGTTTAAAAGGGTCTCAAATCCAGGACAAATCCATATTTTTTTTCGCTAGCTAACACGAGGACACTACCCAGCTAGACCGTTTTAGACAGGCTTCTCAATGCGAGAAGGCGCGTGTACTGTTTTGGTGGCGTCTAATATCCACACACGAAAGAAATGCAATAGAACATTTTTCACTGTCCGTATGATCACACCAATTTAGTTAAGGCCAGGGGCGGATGCAGAGAGGGAGCACAGGTGCATGCGCCCCCACCCCTGAAAAAGTGGCGCCCCTCTGACTGGGAGAAGACGCCCTTCCTGGGAGGCTTCTCCTTGATTTTGTTCTTCCCATCGTTCTGTAACACATTGTATGGATGTATAAATTTAGTGTTTATTTTGGAATCGCTGAATGGTTGCATGCCTTGTTGCCTTGTCCAAATATACCATGAATATTTGGAAACGTAATTCGTGAGTCCGATCTCAGAAATGAATGTTGAAACGCTGGGGGTCAGGACTTCACCCGCACGAATCGCGGTTCCATCTACGCCAGTTGTCCTGTTCCTTATTGTCTCCAGTGTTCATGGGACACCGGGCCACGTCCCATCACACCGGCCGTTTCGGCTGAGGACTTGGTGCCACCACATTCCAGCCATCCCCACTTCAGTCGATCCTGGCCGACCCTTCCGACCATTTCTCAATATGCCCCTGCGTGTCACATCTGACGTCATTGCAGCTATCTTCCGTAGGCGTTGATTCGTATGTGTCTGTACAACTATCATCTTCTGGAACACTTATGGACTTAGCCATTGAGATATTTATTCACTCGTCCATATAGTTAGACAGCGATTGCAGCCAGATAGCTGTGTGCGTGTGTCCGGCTGAGTCTCTGAGTTCCATGCCAAACCTCGAAGTGAGATGGCGCGTCACGGTCCGAAGTTAACGAACTGAGCCGGCGGGTCTATTTCACCTGAGTGAAAGACAGCCGAGACTGGGTCGGGGCGGACGTGGGGCCGATTTGCAGGTGCACAACACAACAAACCACTTCTGATACAGCGAACCGAGCCAAAGGTCGAGTGGTGTGTGAGTGCGACGCCGCGACTCACGGCAGCTCTGGCTCCGCCGCAGGTGGTGTCGGTGTTCGACGACCTGGCGCACCGCGTGCTGCTGACGCCGCGCCTGTACCGGCCGACGGTGACGGCCGGCGACACCTACAGCCTGCTGCTGCGCCTGCAGACCGACGCCCACATGCGCGCCGTCGACGCCGAGCGGCGGCTCGCCGCCCTGGAGGACCGCCTGGCCAAGCTGGAGAAGGCCGCCGACAGTGACGCGTGCACACCGGCGCCCGCTGCGCCCTGACGAGGCGGCCCGGTGCGGCGGCTGATAGCCGTCTCAGGAGGCGACTGAGCCCGACTGGGAGCCGTCTCGGGAGCCGCCCGAGTCCCGGCACAGCTTACTTGCCTACCGTCGAGGCTGGTTTGCGGAAATCGAGGCCAACGGGTGATCGTGCTTCCTTGGCGTCTGCACAGCAGGCCGCCGCGGACGGCCTTCGGATCGGTTCCGAAATGCCGTGGCGACGACTGCACTGCGGTAAGCGGCTGAGGAAACGCCGAGCGTCACGTACGTACAGGTCACGTGACGCCTGGGACGGGCAAACGTGGCCTGTCAGAAGATAACCGCACGCCTGTACAGGACAACCGCACGCCTGTGCAGGACAACCGCACGCCTGTGCAGGACAACCACACGCCTGTGCAGGACAACCACACGCCTGTGCAGGACAACCACACGCCTGTGCAGGACAACCATACGCCTGTGCAGGACAACCGCACGCCTGTGCAGGACAACCACACGCCTGTGCAGGACAACCATACGCCTGTGCAGGATACCGCTGCGCACGGTGAGTAACGGCAGCGCTGTGTCCGACTCCCGACACCTCCGAGTGAATGGCTGAGGCCGTGTTTCGGATACCCGAGTGGGAAAATATGGACCCGGAGAGCCACGGCTCGGGCCAGTACCGGAGCCATCGAGAACAATGCCTGAGACCCAGATATATACAGGCTTCGGCGGCAGCTTGGATCGTGATCCGACAGCTTGGATCGTATCGTTATCAACTATCGAGTGATATTTGTAAGTGAGTGAGTGTGAGAGTGAGTGAGGGAGAGAGAGGCGGGGTGCCTGGCCATTGTTTGCCGCTGTCGTCCACGCCCCGTTTTGCACGTGCGGCTGACGGGTGGCGTGATGCTTGGTTTGCCGTCACGCCCGCCACTCGCCGGTCACGTGATCGGCACCGTGACGACACACTTCCTGCGACCGCCGCACGCTAGCCGCCGTGACGTAGCATGCCGGCCACCCTTATAATCGATACGCCAAGTTATCTGAAATCGTTGCCGCGTGGCGGCGACTCGGTCGAGGGCGCCCTTTCCTCGCGTGCGTCGGCAGCGTGCCCTGAAGAATCGCCGCTTGCAATTAATATACGCGGCTGGATGGACTTTGGTGTATGTTTTTGTATGTTTTAATCTGGTCGAAGCGAAAACGTGAGTTGTGGCCGATGAACTTCGAAAGTGCATACGTCTCTAGTGTTCGGTGCGTTATGTGTTTATTCTTCGCACATACTATACCTTGCACGCTCATTTCGTGTGTATGTACGTCTGGGTGACACTCGGTAATGCCACGATGTTCCAACATTCAGAGGCGCAGCCAAAGCCCCCCCGTATCCATCAAAAATACACCAAATCAAACAGGAAGTTTTGAGATGTTAACCACGCAAAACCAGAAATTGTAGGCACGCTTTGCGCGCCGAAAGCGGTCTCTATTTCATCACATTTTTTCGTCGACCCTTTTCACAAAATCCTGGCTGCGCCCCTCCTTGCATTATTTTACTTCTTTTCGTGTCATTGTTTCGTGTCGTGGCTGGGCAGCTGAGCCGAGAAAGTGAGTCGCGTCCCAGTCAGCGACGGATCGATTGCGTGATTACGTCACATTATTACGTGATTACGTGAAAGGTAAAAAGGCCGGCTGTCGGACTGGACAGGGCGGCCAGCGTGGGTGTAGTTCGGCACGGTAGGTAGGGTTGGGCATGGCGGCCAGCAATTATTGTTCTAGCCTTACGGAGCTATATGGAACAACAACTTCAAAACGTTCCCGTCCTACCACTTCCACACACGCTCCTGTTTCGACGCGTCTCCTATTCGTACCTATCTAAGATGGGAGTCGCCTATGCTTTTGCGGCCGTTTTGTCGAACCGAGTCTTCATGCTTGACTTGGATTTTGTTGCCGATATGAATGCTATCGTGGGAGTTTGATAATCTCGCGTTAGTTAGTTATTCAGGCTTAAAGCGCATCGACCATGTTAATCATACAGCGCCCATAAAACTGCTTTAACCTTTTTTAGGTTTCAGTATCCGGCCAGGCTTACTTCCAAAAGTAGCTATACGGAATATTCGCTACGTACAGCTCGCACATTAACGCAGTGCCGCGTCTTTATCTCCATGGGTAGACAACAGCAAACTGTACTTGCGAGAGAAGCTCGATTAGTCGTCCAGTCTATACCACGCGTGACACATCACCTAGATCTACCATAGTCAGCGTAGACACCTCTCGTCCAAAGAATCGTATTCGTCGGGCTGAGAAACGGCGGCACGAGAAGAACGTGCCTCACCGTCAATGGCACATCACGAGTATACATTAGCCTGTCTTCGTTCCGCAGTAGGTAGCCGTGGGTGGCATATAGGTGTGTTCAATCCGCATTCTGGCGAGCACCACCTCCTTTCGTTAATTTCTGGATTATGATTCCCAGCGCAACGCACTTGGCTAGAACGGCTCGGGTTCAATCATAACTATGCGAAGAATTGTTCCGACTGTCAAAGACGGTCGGAACAATTCTTCCGGTCAATGTTTCCGGTCCGACTGTCAGCGACAGGGGTCTGGTCAATGTTTTCGGATCAAAATAGTACAGAAGCAGATGTCAGCTGGCTCAGCTGGTAAATTTCTTAGCTCGCAGTCCTGACTGGCTAATCACGCACGGAGCCCAATAATCAATCGGTGCGGTGCCCTTTGGCCGCGCTAGTCTCGGCGCGGCAGGGTGGGGGGCGGCGGCAGGTGCGGCACTAATGACGGGCCACCGGTGCACTCGTTCTGCGTGCCACTGCAGTGGCACGCACAACCGAGGATGTCGACACCGGCACGTGTTTGGAGCAGGGAGGGTTCGTTGTCTCCAATGATGTCATTCTATTAATTACCTTTAATACGATGTGTGGAAATGCCTTGCAGACGCTGATGAGTATGATCTGACCGTGTGATGTATGGTTTGCCTACAATATATATATATATATATATATATATATATATATATATATATATATATATATATAATAAATGTATTATCCTCTCCCTAAAACATTGGAACGTTCCGTAAGTGGGTGAAATGCCTACCTGACGAGCTTTGTTCAATTTCAGCCGTCATGCGTAGGTGTATGAACTTAAGTCAGTGAAAAGCATGATGTTTCTCCTTCTGGTCGTGCGCATATATATATATATATATATATATATATATATAATAAATGTATTATCCTCTCCCTAAAACATTGGAACGTTCCGTTAGTGGGTGAAATGCCTACCTGACGAGCTTTGTTCAATTTCAGCCGTCATGCGTAGGTGTATGAACTTAAGTCAGTGAAAAGCATGATGTTTCTCCTTCTGGTCGTGCGCTATATATATATATATATATATATATATATATATATATATATATATATATATATATATATATATATATATAATAAATGTATTATCCTCTCCTAAAACATTGGAACGTTCCGTAAGTGGGTGAAATGCCTACCTGACGAGCTTTGTTCAATTTCAGCCGTCATGCGTAGGTGTATGAACTTAAATCAGTGAAAAGCATGATGTTTCTCCTTCTGGTCGTGCGCTATATATATATATATATATATATATATATATATATAATAAATGTATTATCCTTCCCTAAAACATTGGAACGTTCCGTAAGTGGGTGAAATGCCTACCTGACGAGCTTTGTTCAATTTCAGCTGTCATGCGTAGGTGTATGAACTTAAATCAGTGAAAAGCATGATGTTTCTCCTTCTGGTCGTGCGCATATATATATATATATATATATATATATATATAATAAATGTATTATCCTCTCCCTAAAACATTGGAACGTTCCGTAAGTGGGTGAAATGCCTACCTGACGAGCTTTGTTCAATTTCAGCCGTCATGCGTAGGTGTATGAACTTAAATCAGTGAAAAGCATGATGTTTCTCCTTCTGGTCGTGCGCATATATATATATATATATATATATATATATATATATATATATATATATATATATATATATATATATATATATAATAAATGTATTATCCTCTCCCTAAAACATTGGAACGTTCCGTAAGTGGGTGAAATGCCTACCTGACGAGCTTTGTTCAATTTCAGCCGTCATGCGTAGGTGTATGAACATAAATCAGTGAAAAGCATGATGTTTCTCCTTCTGGTCGTGCGCATATATATATATATATATATATATATAATAAATGTATTATCCTCTCCCTAAAACATTGGAACGTTCCGTAAGTGGGTGAAATGCCTACCTGACGAGCTTTGTTCAATTTCAGCCGTCATGCGTAGGTGTATGAACTTAAATCAGTGAAAAGCATGATGTTTCTCCTTCTGGTCGTGCGCAATATATATATATATATATATATATATATATATATATATATATATATATAATAAATGTATTATCCTCTCCTAAAACATTGGAACGTTCCGTAAGTGGGTGAAATGCTTACCTGACGAGCTTTGTTCAATTTCAGCCGTCATGCGTAGGTGTATGAACTTAAATCAGTGAAAAGCATGATGTTTCTCCTTCTGGTCGTGCGCATATATATATATATATATATATATATATATATATATATATATATATATATATATATATATATAATAAATGTATTATCCTCTCCCTAAAACATTGGAACGTTCCGTAAGTGGGTGAAATGCCTACCTGACGAGCTTTGTTCAATTTCAGCCGTCATGCGTAGGTGTATGAACTTAAGTCAGTGAAAAGCATGATGTTTCTCCTTCTGGTCGTGCGCATATATATATATATATATATATATATATATATATATATATATATATATATATATATATATATATATATATATATATATATATATATATAATAAATGTATTATCCTCTCCTAAAACATTGAAACGTTCCGTAAGTGGGTGAAATGCCTTCCTGACGAGCTTTGTTCAATTTCAGCCGTCATGCGTAGGTGTATGAACTTAAATCAGTGAAAAGCATGATGTTTCTCCTTCTGGTCGTGCGCTATATATATATATATATATATATATATATAATAAATGTATTATCCTCTCCTAAAACATTGGAACGTTCCGTAAGTGGGTGAAATGCCTACCTGACGAGCTTTGTTCAATTTCAGCCGTCATGCGTAGGTGTATGCACTTAAATCAGTGAAAAGCATGATGTTTCTCCTTCTGGTCGTGCGCATATATATATATATATATATATATATATATATATATATATATATATATATATATATATATATATATATATAATGTATTATCCTCTCCCTAAAACATTGGAACGTTCCGTAAGTGGGTGAAATGCCTACCTGACGAGCTTTGTTTAATTTCAGCCGTCATACGTAGGTGTATGAACTTAAGTCAGTGAAAAGCATGATGTTTCTCCTTCCGGTCGTGCGCCGCTGTCCGCCCGCTTCCACAGACACCACAATGTCCCTCGAGCCCGTTGTGTGCATCGAATTTGTATCGTTCACATGAAGTACGACACTGAGGAAACGCTACATTGCGCCAGCCAATGAAACAAGCGCGTATGCATGATATGATTCAGTCCAAAATGAGCATAGGCCTACGAGTGGCCATATTAATCACTTCAATCGCATTGCTCTCGCATATAGGCAATAAAGTTCTGCAGTTGTAGTATGGTTGCGCAGTGCTTATCCACATGTCCTTAAACTTGCGCGCCCATTTCTAATCGGCCTTGGATACGGCGCCAGTCGGGTGGTGTGCCATCTGGGCTGGGTCCAGAGATATTCTGAACCTCTTTGTTTTGTATGACCTCCTTTAATCTAAATGGCTCTCTTCCAGCTGGAATTTTGGGAATATTGTTCACCCTCAAAATACCAGCGAAGGAAGCATGCTATGTTCTGCTGTCAGGCCAGTGTGGATACATTTTCCCAGCTCAGCCCACGTGACGTCCAGCGACACCTTTCCTCACACCAATTACTTTTCAGAGGTATTTACACGTTTGTAAAATATTTACCATGCACTCACATACCGCCCTGCTGAGAAGTTTGCAGATACACAAGCGAGACTGGCATATCTCTTAAAAGGATGGACGGACAGATTTTGTTCACATGACAAGATAGCAGTGCGTTCATTTGGGGGATGTTTTTAACGAAAAAGAAGCAGTAGTTAATTAGGTCATATGGTTTACCTCTCATATGTTTAGATGTTCCCACACCATGTTATTCTACCGGTGACCTTTTGGCAACTTCACGACGGAAGTTGCCGGAACCGACTTGTCTTGACGTGTTGACCTTTCACCCTCCCTAGAGGCTCGATGGTTTACAAAAGTATCCTTAAAAATTAGGCGCAATTTGATTCTTCCCGTGACATAAAACGGCTAGTTTTTGTACCGCGGCTCCCTCTCATTTGGGAGTGAAGAAAAGTGGGATGGGAGCTCCCTCTATCGAATGGAAATGCGGACACAAATTTGCGCTTGGCACGTTCCTTAGCAGGTTCTCCGCTATCTCCGCTATCTCACGCGGAGATAGCGGAGGCTATCTCCGCGTGGCTGGCTTTGTACTTAAGTTTTCTGGAGCTTTCAAAGCTTCTTAGTTAAGGGATTTACGCCGTGCTGATTTATATACCCGGTGCATCGAGACGGGTGCAAGAACCAGGTGTGTGTATTTGAAGAAAAAAAACACGTTTGGAAGTGCAGTGGAAGTGGAAGGATGCAAAACTGAATGCACCCCACCCCTCAAATTACTCAGCCAAGAGCGCCTCTCGGGAGGTAAAATGGCACCCGCCGCATATGTGCCCCCTCCCCATGGCAATTCCTGGATCCGCTCCCGGCTGCCATGCCTGCCATATGAAGTCCACACCCTTGGCAGACCACCCCTAGCCCCCCAGCTATATAATAATGTAATGTAATCCACAGAAACTCAAATAGCCTCGCCATAAGCCAGTAGGTATCCTGATTTTTTTTTTAGAATGGAAGGGGTGGAGGTTGATGTTAAAACAGCCTACTGATGCTTAAAAGATGTACAACTGTTTATGGGTAAAGCCTATTAATGAGTTACATTATATGATAATTATTGATTCTTTAATGGTGGTGATAGTGTCGGTAGTGTATCTGATGCATGTACCAGTCGGCAGTGATGCTTCCAGAAACCATAAGTACTTTTAAAGATGCAAGTCTCACTCATAGCCCATAGCAAAAATAAAATGGCACGTAATGATATTGAAAAGAAAAAGTGATGCCAAAGACAATCGTCATTAAGCGTGCGTCTCCACTCATACTCAAATTACAGGGCACTGCCACAAGTGGACCTATACTGGTCCTGCGCAGACTGAGTCTGCATCTCGCCAGTCACATCGCAAATCGTGTTAAGCTGGAAGCCGAGGTTTTGGAATCCCATTATCCACATGCTGGCAGGTTCAGAACAGAGGCCTTACTGGTCTCCTGGAGGATGGAGTGGCGAAACACATCCACACAATGTTAAAGAGAGGGAGAGAGAGAAATAAAGAAAGAAAAAGAGGGGAGGGAGACAGACAGACACAGACAGAGAGAGAGAGACAGAGACAGAGACAGAGAGAGAAATAAAGAAAGAGAGGGGAGGGAGACAGACAGACAGACAGACAGAGGCAGATTCAGATTCAGATGCAGAGGCAGAGGCGAGGAGGGAGGAAGGAGGAGGAGGAGGAGGGAAAAAGAAAAAAAAAAAAAAAAAAAAAAAAAAAAAAAAAAAAAAAAAAAAAAAAAAAAAAAAAAAAAAAAAAAAAAAAAAAAAAAAAAAAAAAAAAAAAAAAAAAAAAAAAAAAAAAAAAAAAAAAAAAAAAAAAAGAAGACAGACAGACAGACGACAGACAGACAGACAGACAGACAGACAGACAGACAGACAGACAGACAGACAGACAGACAGACAGACAGACAGACAGACAGACAGACAGACAGAGACAGAGAGAGAAGGCGGGAGAGATTCAATGTGAAACATTTTGGGAGTTTAAGCACAAGGTGAAAAATCTCTTGGGAACACCTGCAACTCTGAATGCAAACATTATGTAACAATACAAGCTCAAAACAAGATGTCCGATCGTTACGCGACGACGTGTTGCTCGATATGGAACATAATTTAAGTGAGAAAAAATCTTCAATTTTAGCATTATACTTAGGTTCTTCGAAAGTGGTGCAAGTACCAATGCAATGGGATGAACAACGGAGTGGTATGTACCCGAGTGTAGGCTAACCATACAGCAAAAATACGTGAAAATGTAAGAGATTCCCAACTGATTCCTGTAGGTATCTGGTCCTCAACAAAACATCAAGCATGTTCTCCCATTGCCTGTAAAGCAACAATAGTAGAAGATACGAGCTGAATATGTTCACCACGGTGTATCTCAATATCTTAGGATACTAATCATGCGTGGTTTGTATGTTTCGACAGATAGGTTCGGGATTAGGTGAGTTTACTGGGCTTTCTTGATTCTAGACATTTCATGAATCGACATCGTGGGAACCTCCCGAATTCATCCTATGGGGCCATGTTAAACCTCAGGGGAAATTAGACGTTAGGTGAAAACCACATAAAGAGGCTTCTAACTCTAAAAGTAAAGGTGCAGATACTTTGCCGGTGCGCATCGAGAATCAAGTAGTGGAGGCGATCACCTCAAGGTACTACTCTTCATATAGTCTTGGTAACATAACGTGGTGCTTTTTTCTTTAGCTTAAATGTTAAGCTCTGACCGGGCAAAGTACTGCAAGTGGTGGAGATCCGAAGGTGAAAATGTAGTCGTTGAGTCACTGCCTATCACGTAGCAAAGCTTCAGCGAATTTGAAGGCCTAATGTCAACTAATTTGCAAACTTTCAACTAATGTGTGAACTTTCGCCAAACCGCTGTTGAAAATTGTGATAGTGCATCCTTTCCGCACGCCCAACAAAAATATTATTGGAAGCATTATAGTCGACTGTGCTATATGACTGTACGCACAATTGCGCAACCCCATATACGTATATACATACATATATATATATATATATATATATATATATATATATATATATATGCATATATACACAATTACACAACTCAATCGGTGTATTGTGTGCACTGTACATCGTTTGCCCAGCCTTACGATCTGGGTTTTGTTCCTCACTGCACCACTTGCCTGGCGCTTCCGATCTAAGGCAGGTAGTACAACGGGCAGCTTCATTCAGCAATAAGCTCTGATTCACAACATTCACCACGTTGAATTCAATCACAACACGGGCAATACCAGATTCAAGTACTACGGTCGATAGTACATGTTGCCTGGCAGCATCTAATCCGTGGCAAGTAACGATGACGGGGGAGGGAGTTAGTTAGTTATTTGGGCTTAGGGCGCTTCGACCAGGATTGATCATTCGAGCCCAGACGGGGGAGAGGGAGCGGAGGACACAGATTAAGGGCTTGCGCACGCCAGCCATAATACATCCAGCCATTCCTCGTGAAGAGTGCTAACAAGCACCACACCAGCAGTGGTATCAAAGCCACCTTGTAAAGTCTTGCTTCTCAATTCGATCCGCTATGAGGCATACATGACGGATATGAATCTTTAACGGTGACTAAGCACGTTAAATAGCGCCTCTCATTCGGAGGCACATTCAATGTTGCTCACTACGATCATTGACCACGTTGAGTACGTGGCCGATGAGTCCGTCACCGAACAACACCGGTCATTCGCAAGCGGCAATGTTCTGCAGCGGCCACGCGTACTTGGTGGCGCCGCCGATGATGTCCGTCTGGCGCACCTGGAACACGTCAAACTCGCGCACCTGGAGCACGTCAAACTCGCGCACTGCCACCTCTGTCGGCGAGTCGGTCTTCTGTCTGAAGGTGAGCCAGGCGGCCAGTCCGCCCACCATGAGCAGGCCGCCAATCACAGCCATCGCCGCCTCGCCAGTCATCCGCACCTGCAGCTGCCAGCTGCCAGTGCCATCTATCCGCGACACCGACCACCACAGCTCCGACACGAGCACACCGAGTGTCGCCAGCGTCGCCAGCTGGAATGTCGGTCTCCCGGCGGACAGCAGACGGACCACTAGTAGCGTGGATGCCAGGTAGGTGGCGCTGATTACAATACACGCTCGCTGGTAGTAGTGGTGTTTGTTGTCTGAGAAGAGTCTCGATATGGATTTCAGCATGGCGACGCGAACTTCTTCCAGGTCTCGGGACTGAAAACGAAGCAATTCAGCAGACGTTCACTTTCCCGCGATACGGGCACAATCAAACACCCGTTTACACAAGCAACCAGCGTCGTTGTAGCAAACGGTCTATCGGATTAGCTTGGCAAAAGTGCAGCTGCAAGGTCAATTATGGAGGCTAGCGCAATAAAAAGAGACGGATTGTTCAAGATCAGAGCGGAACTTGAGCTGCTCTATATCACCAAGTTTGCATTAATTTCACGGTATTGTCGTCGCCAATTCAAAGTGTTTGTAAAATATGCATTCCATGGACAAGACTGGTGGTCTCTCACCAAGCCAGGAGGTCCAAGTCCTTACTTTCAAGACATGTTTTCAGATTGAATAGGGAAAAGACAACTTAGCATTAGCAGGGTATCAAACCAGGGGGTCCAGACCCCTGCCCCGCCCCCATCGTCCCCACCAGTAATCCCCAGCCATGTCTGGATGTAGTATTTCATGTAGCTATTAATAGTTATGCACTAGGCTGGAGATCTCTCACCGAGCCATGGCGATCTTGGTTTTTGTTCTCATGACATATTTTCAGATTGAATAGGGTAAATGCCAACTTAACAATAGCATGGTGCCAAACTAGGGAGGGTGTCCAATCCACCAGGAATTTCCAGCCATTATTATATGCATACATATATTATTTACAACTTTGAAATATTTAGATACATCGATTTGCCCGGCATTGTCCATGAATTCCTTCCGCTTTCGCACTCCCAGCTTCTTTATTCACGGCCAATTCGTCAGCATTGGTGATAACGTCCATACGGTGGGGAGGAGGTCATCATACCAAACCATAAATGCAGTTTGGGTTACGCGCAAGCCTGCTTCAACATTGATCTCGCACCAGCTAGATATATATCGTCCTCGTCAGTGCTCCTGCCAACAAAATGCTACAAATTCACAGACACTCTGATTCCTATATCTCTCTGCCCAACCTCCAACAACGTGGATCACTGATGATACATTGTGCCTGTGCGCGCCGTTGGTCGAAGCAGGTGCTTCAGAAGCGCAAAAATGAGCCAAACATTCCGCATTTTTCACCACATAGCATCAGCTGCCAAATCGCAAAAATATTATTAGGTTGATGCCTTGCTATTGTGAACGGGTCGCGCAAATCTACCGCATCGGAAATTTCCGTTTACAACTGACCTGATAGTGTAAATGGGGTAATAGAGGCCGCTCTTTTCATTAGATATTGGGGGGGAATATCACAGTCCACAGCTGGTGGACAGCAACACGCACGTGTCAGTTAATACAACATGCACACTTTCATTGTGCTCATTCCTAGACGGTATTCTGGTATTCTGATTTATTACGCTAAATGGCCAGAATCCGATAACCAAAGCAAAACAAACAAACAAAAAATGTGCGAGAGGACTAGGATCAAGAGCGGTGAGATAGCGAAGAATCAGTAATGTTTCTTCCACACGAAAAATAGCAAGGTAAGTGAAAAGAAAATACTTGTTGGAATTGTGTGATAATTGCCATTACTTCGGTCAACGCATACACAAACCAAAACATTTATATCGCAATTACTTTGTTTTCTTTACCTAAAAGCTGGCGAACGTTTAACACGATGGGCGCTTACACATTCGCTGTCGTCTCACCTCTCCGAAGCCGGGGATCAGATCAATCCAGAACAAGAGAGTGACGGCCAGGAACGCCACTGTGGCCATGCAGGCGGTGGTGGTGACGTCATCCCACCAAGACACTCTCCTCTGAAACCGCACACAAGTCATGTCCACATACACCTATACATATCCATATATACACATATACACCCCACACGCAGGTATATATATATATATATATATACAAATATATATATATATATATATATATATATGTATATTTATGTATATATATATATATATATAGTCATATCCGTGCGGCATATAGATAAGCTTTTCATCTATGTAGCCTATGTCGAATCTGAGTGGCGCAGGGGAACAATATAATGCTTGGAAGGAAGTATTCCACCACAGTCGATGCATATCACCATTTTTTTTTGGGGGGGGGGGGGTTGTAGACTGTGCAAGAAGCTAAACATGAGCAAAGCACACCGAGTGCATCTAGTTCTCCACTGTCCATATTCGTGACATACTGCCCTCTGCATCTTGCTGACGACACCTAAAACCACATGACAGAAGGCATCAGTCATTGTCACCCTTCACAGGTAGCATCCTGTATGGTATGCACCATGTGCTTCGTGTTATTCGATACCTGAGCTGTCGGCGAACATCTCAGTTACGAATTCCAGACGACAAAACAATACGCTAACCAACGTCAACCCCTTCGGCCCGTCGCCTTTACTCTTCCGCTCTCCAGTATCGATCGGCCTATCCTGTTGCCCACCCTTCCATCACCTCTGTCACCGAGGAAGAGCGCTTTCAGCAGGGAGGTGTCACATGTACTGTTTCCAGCCTTTCGGCCACTCCTTCGGCTGTACGAAGGTGCTTCGAGCACAAGAGATACAACATATCCTGGACTTACCTTTTTGTTATTTCTGTGATCGTGGAAGTGTGCCTCGAGCAGAAGAGAGGCGCCGCAGAGCATGGCCAGACCCGCCGAGCCGGCTGCAACCCACAGCACGTGGCGACCTCTGTCGGTGACCTGGCTCGCCCGCCGGCCGCCGCTGTAGTCGTCGCCATGGCAACGATACTTGTTGCACGCCTGGTAGCTGACGCCGATGAATAGGCCGAGACAGATGATTACCTGGGCCACTGTTGTGCGCACATGCACTGAAACGTGAAGGAAGGCCGATGAGTAATTCGTGTCATATCGAGTAATCTGTGTCGTATGGAGTAATTTGTGTCGTATCGAGTAATTTGTGTCGTATCGAGTAATTTGTGTCGCGTGGAGCAAGAATGTCAATAAATTGCATTCATCACTCTGACTTCTCTTCGAAGAACGTGAGTAGTAAGGATAGGATGCTCGCCTCCCAACCGAAAGGTCGTGGGTTCGGTTCCCGCCTGTCGCTGCGCTGGTCCCCGTGACCCATTGGCTTGAGGGATTGGCGACGCTGTGCAACCGAAGTGATCGACGCGTCGTAAAACCAATAACCAACGAACCAACCAATGAATGACTGTTATTCATTATTAGAAGAGGACTGGCTTCGGAGATGCTAGCGTCATCTGTGGATCTTCTTCCTGTCGCAGCGTGTCCGACAGTGGACGATTCACGTCGTCAGGAACGAAGCCCGCTGGTCCCGCAGCCGGACGCCCGTACTACGACGCCCTCTCGGCGTATATGTGCAACGCGTAGCCATTTCAGAGGAGGCCTGATATTTCTGGCGCGCCCTGGTTGCGCCATTTTCTACTTGAGCCGGTCTTTCATTCATTACATTGTATTAATTACCTTCATTCATTCACTCATTCATTTAACATTCAACATTCGTTCACTTTTAATTTCTTCGATTTCTATAATTCGCGGGGTACGTTTTCTCCCGTTCACCTGTGACGGGGCTGGCTTTTCTGCAGCACCTGCGTAGTGTTGTACCCAAACGTAATGGGAGGTACAGGTAACCACCTGTACCTCCCATTACGGAGGTACAACATCCCATCCCAACCACCTCCAGGGTGCCCCGAGAACGTCCGGTGCCCACGCCGGGCGCCGAGAGGCAGGGACGTACCCATACAGTGTAAGCAGTGGCAGCATGTTCACTGGCAGATGCACTGGGCTCCTCGGATGCTGCTGCTCTGCCACTGCCACACACCTGCCATCTCAAGCTGCCGTTCTACGCCTTCGCTGCTGCTCTGCCACTGCCACACACACCCGCCATCTCAAGCTGCCGTTCTACGCTTTCGCTCGATATGACGGTAAGCCCACCGGGTGCCGAGCATGTAAAAACCCGCGCTCGGCCTCACTGCTTATCTCTCTCAACCGTGGGCGATGTCCTTGATTAGCTGGACGTCGTCAGATTAGTCCCGAGAGCCGAGGTTCAGCCCGCTGTCGACGAGGCAGTCAGACAACGCTACCTTGCTACTGGTCACATGCGTTACTTGTAGCTGTACCTCAGATGAACAGGTACACGTGTAGAGTACAGTGCAGAACAAGTACAGATGAACAAGTACAAAACAAGCGCATTTAGGTAAACAAAGAATTTTGGCCACAGGCTGACTGCTTCTAGCTGGCTACATGCGTAGAGGAATGTCTCTAGTCAGAAAGCGACGGGATGGCAATTAGAGCCAGCCCAGAGAGGACACTCCCCAAAGGGCACGTTTGGACCATGCCAGGAATTGCTCTATCTACGCTGTTGCAGGCTGCAGCGCCACTAGCCACACGGAACTGGCACACACTACAGATATCAAGGCCACGAATGCCAAGCTCACATTATTGGAGTTTTCCATCTCTCTAGAAGAAGCTGACGCCTAGAAGCTCTAGCTCTAAGAGTTCAAGACGACCCAATGTTCGTTCCGGCTCGCTCAATGCTGTCAGATTTTACCATGCCCCATTGGTCAGCTCCATTGATATATTTGTAGTTCACTAGCTTAACGTTGCTCAGCGCCTTCCCCTCCCAGGATTGTTTTCGGCAGGCAGCTATGTCTGCCAGAAAATGCGCACCAACGACGCACACCGAACACATAATGCCAGCCATACCGAACACAGAAAGCCGGTCATACCGAACACAGAAGACCAGCTACAAATACCCACCACAGAACACCAGACATAAATACCGAGCACAGAACACCAGACATAAATACCGAGCACAGAACACCAGACATAAATACCGAGCACAGAACACCAGACATAAATACCGAGCACAGAACCTCCGCCACAAATACCGAGCACAGAATATCAGCCACAAATACGGCGCATACACAGAGCCAGGCAGGAAGTGGCGGATCCAGTCACCAGACTTGGGGATGTGTGGCCGGCCAAACAATTCACCAATTTTGTCAATTTGTCACGGGAATAGTCGGTTGAGCCGTTAGACTTACGGAGGGAATTATCGGGCAGGCTGTAAGTGGAAATGCAGTAACTATGTACTTGAGGACGTCAGCTGGAATCGTTTACATGCTGTTGACTCCTACTTTGTGACCCGCCTCTAGCATTGGGGAGGGGCGCGACTTGCTGCAGGGAAGCTGTGCACAATTAAACATAAAAACCCAGTCTCCACTGGAAAGCAGCGTGCCGCAATCAACAGCGTGCATGATCACACGCCAGCACGCGTCTGGCCCGCGGAACGGCGGCGGAGCACGCCGGTCAGAGAGCCGGCCGTCATCAGCTGACATCGCGCGGCCTCGGTCGGCTGGACAATGGGCAGCCGCTAGCCCCGACCCGCCCGACCCAGACCCAGACCCAGAGGCCGTCATCAGCTGACATCGCGCGGCCTCGGCCGGCTGGACAATGGGCAGCCGCTGGCCCCGACCCGCCCCACCCAGACCCAGATGTGCCCGGTCGCCGGTGGAACAGAAGGCGCCGGCGAACATTGCGCTAAATGCGGTACCAAAGCATGGCCGGCGTGCAGAGCAGCGCTCCGGCCGCTGGCGTGGCCAGCTCTCCGACGTCACTGCCAACGATGCCTGGTGGCCAGCATGAGAACGGCGCTGGTGTTCGCGTACAGGCAGGGGCAGATACAGAGGGCAATGGGCGCATGTGGGCAAAATGATGGGCGCATGGTAAGGGTAAGTACCTCAAGCTGGAAAAGGCGCCCCTCTAGGAACGTTCGAATGCACCATTCCCTCCTCCCTCCCGTTCAATAGATTCTTCAGCTTCAACAGATTCAAGGTGTCCCTCACGGAGGACAAGGTGCCTCCTGAGACGAAAAGGCGTCCGTTGAGTTTAAGAAGAACCTCTGGTTCTTTTACGACGCATTCAGCTGCTCGGTTGCATACATAGCGTCGCCAGCCACTCACGCTGAATGTTCGCGGGTGGACTCGATAATTCCGCCGGTTGTGGGATTCGAACTCACAATCTTAGGATCGAGAGTCCAACGATCTACACACTGAGCTACCGCGAGCACAACGCCCCCCTCCCCATCCCCATTGAGTATGCTCGAGAGTAACCCCCGCCCCCATTTTCATTGATTTTTCTTCAGCCGAAGGCATCCCCAGGGTCCTTCGCAAACGAGTGCCCCCCACATAAAAGTTCCTGGATCTGCCCCTGTATGTGGGTGTGCGACACGCACCACCTTGTGACCCAGTGAGAACCCCCACACATAGTGCTGGGAGTTTGTCGGCATCGCCGTGGCATTGTGCCCGGCGCGTGACGCGACCGAGAGCCGGTCCTGCCGCGGCAGGGCCGGCTCGGCGCCCACCGGTCGGCCGGGTCAGCAACACCGGGCGTGTGCACACGCTGTGGAATCTGCCGTGAAATCGAGGCCGAACCCTGCCCTGCCGGGGCGTCCAGGCGCGGCCGGCGTGGCGCCGCGGACGTGTCGGCAGCGGCGGCGCCGGCAGCGGCGGCGCCGGCAGGCCTGGCGGTGCTACCTGCTGCAAACTGCCAGGAGCGCGTCGGCAGCCTGTATCTGTGCGCGCCACGCGATAAACGTGCGGGTCGCGCAGTGATCGGTTGCCATTGTGGTTGATTTATTTGGTTGTTTCATTTGGTTTTATTTATTTGGTTGTTTGATTTGGTTTCATTTATTTGTATTCATTTGGTTTGGTTGATTGATTTGGATCGGCCATTGTGGTCATTGTGATGGTTGACATGCGACATTCTCCAGCCCCGTCGTCGGTTGGTTATTTGGGCTTAGGGGCGCATCGACTGCGATGGTCATACAGCGCCCATCCAGCCCCGTCGTCATTGCGACCTGTATCGCCAAGGGTTTTTGAGTCCATGACACCGACCATTGACATGATAATTGTCGGATTCAATCTCCGAAGCAAATCAGAAAGCATTGGCATTGGTATTGGCAAAAGCATTGGTCCAATGCCAGCGAATCCAAAAGCATTGGTCCAAGCGGACACACCGAAATTAGTTTAATTCGCAAGTGGGTCAATCTCAGTGAAAAATTCACAACTTTGGCTCGCCAGTCCGCAGTCAATATTCCGTGAGCGCGTTCCTGATCACTGGTACTGGAGTTTCCACTGTTTTCCAAAAAAACTGACACGGGACACGACATTGGCACGGCAAATCTGGCGCGGCAAATATGGCACAAGGCACAGCAAGCTGGATGATTTCACGCCAAAGGGCACGGAAAAAGAAAAGTTGTAATTTTAGGAATGAGGAAAATTTTGATTGATAATGTAAACAAACAATACCATAGTTGCAAAGCACTTGACAATGTAAGACTAACACTGTAGTTACACACTGCAAACACACTGTTTAAATCAACACTGTCTGTCATTTCAAGGTTCTTCCATAGATATTTACTCAAGTCTTTTCTCCATGCAATCTCGGAACCTCGGGTTCAGCATTAAGGCAATATCAGACCTATTGTATAATTGTATGGCTAAGAATAGACCGGCACTGGCACAGCAGTGGCAATCCTCCCCCCCCCCGACCCTCCATACAAAATATATATAACTAGAAACGTGACCTAACATAACCAAACCAGTGCATTTGGCACATTTCTTTGCTTCAATGGAAGTAAAATGTCTTGTCTCTTGTAAAATTATCTTGTTGTCTTGTCTTGTAAAATGTCAAGAGTATTCCCCATCGCTTTAGCAAGTCTAGATGCCTCGGATGGTGGTCCCGCAGTCTCCAATAGGCGCCCCACCTGCCCGAGCGAAAAGTCCTGCAGAGGAGCCCCTGGTCTGCATGGCCTGCAATCGTTGGAGTTCCACACATTTCTCTACTCCACGACCTCAAAACAAAGTGACCGAAATCCGGAAAGGTTTAGAATTGGAGAGGGAGTAGGTTGCTGCCGCGGCGGTGCCCCCTCAGTGGCTCTGGCTTCAAATAGGCCCTGCGCCGGTTGGTCTGACAGATACCGCTGGGCTGCTGGCACTAAACCGGCCGATCTGCGGCTGCTCTGGGCAACCGGACCGTCCCGTGCCGGGACCACAGCAGGTCACGACCTGATGTGGCCCGGGCCCGGGACCACATCAGACCACGTCAGGCGGTCCGGGGCCACGGGACCACGTTAGGCGGTCCGGGGCCACAGGACCACGTCAGGCGGTCCGGGGCCACAGGACCACGTCAGGCGGTACGGGGCCACAGGACCACGTCAGGCGGTCCGGGACCACAGGACCACGTCAGGCGGTCCGGGACCACAGGACCACGTCAGGCGGTCCGTGGCCACAGGACCACGTCAGGCGGTCCGGGGCCACAGGACCACGTCAGGCGGTCCGGGGCCACAGGACCACGTCAGGCGGTACGGGGCCACAGGACCACGTCAGGCGGTCCGGGGCCACAGGACCACGTCAGGCGGTCCGGGGCCACAGGACCACGTCAGGCGGTCCGGGGCCACAGGACCACGTCAGGCGGTCCGGGGCCACAGGACCACGTCAGGCGGTCCGGGGCCACAGGACCACGTCAGGCGGTCCGGGGCCACAGGACCACGTCAGGCGGTCCGGGGCCACAGGACCACGTCAGGCGGTACGGGGCCACATGACCACGTCAGGCGGTCCGGGGCCACGGGACCACGTCAGGCGGTCCGGGGCCACGGGACCACATCAGGCGGTCCGGGGCCACAGGACCACGTCAGGCGGTCCGGGGCCACAGGACCACGTCAGGCGGTCCGGGGCCACAGGACCACGTCAGGCGGTCCGGGGCCACGGGACCACGTCAGGCGGTCCGGGGCCACGGGACCACGTCAGGCGGTCCGGGGCCACGGGACCACGTCAGGCGGTCCGGGGCCACGGGACCACATCAGGCGGTCCGGGGCCACAGGACCACGTCAGGCGGTCCGGGGCCACGGGACCACGTCAGGCGGTCCGGGGCCACGGGACCACGTCAGGCGGTCCGGGGCTACAGGACCACGTCAGGCGGTCCGGGGCCACGGGACCACGTCAGGCGGTCCGGGCCACGGGACCACGTCAGGCGGTCCGGGGCTACAGGACCACGTCAGGCGGTCCGGGGCCACGGGACCACGTCAGGCGGTCCGGGGCCACGGGACCACGTCAGGCGGTCCGGGCCACGGGACCACGTCAGGCGGTCCGGGGCCACAGGACCACGTCAGGCGGTCCGGGCCACGGGACCACGTCAGGCGGTCCGGGGCCACGGGACCACGTCAGGCGGTCCGGGGCCACAGCTCCACGTCAGGCGGTCCGGGGCCACAGGACCACGTCAGGCGGTCCGGGGCCACGGGACCACGTCAGGCGGTCCGGGGCCACAGCTCCACGTCAGGCGGTCCGGGGCCACAGGACCACGTCAGGCGGTCCGGGGCCACGGGACCACGTCAGGCGGTCCGGGGCCACGGGACCACGTCAGGCGGTCCGGGGCCACAGGACCACGTCAGGCGGTCCGGGCCACGGGACCACGTCAGGCGGTCCGGGGCCACAGCTCCACGTCAGGCGGTCCGGGGCCACGGGACCACGTCAGGCGGTCCGGGGCCACGGGACCACGTCAGGCGGTCCGGGGCTACGGGACCACGTCAGGCGGTCCGGGGCCACGGGACCACGTCAGGCGGTCCGGGGCCACGGGACCACGTCAGGCGGTCCGGGGCCACAGGACCACGTCAGGCGGTCCGGGGCCTGCGCCATTTGCACCGGCGCGGCCGCCGCCACCCGCCCACCCAAGGCTCGGCGCCTGATAGTCCGGACGCCGGCCGGCTGCTGGCCACCGGAGGTCCGGGGTGCGCCTGCACCATCACCAGCTGCTCTGCATGTAGCTCCTGTTTTGTATACTGGCACCATGTACAACTAAATGTAAAGAATGCAACTGTACAAATGCACGTCGGTGTACAGTAATAAGTTGCATGCAACTCCTGGGCGTTTGTACCGATTATTATGCAACCTTATGACTTTTCTTAACTATCTTTTCTACACAGGCTGTCAATTTTTCAACTTTCTACCCTCCTCACGGAAGGTTCCGGGAGTTAGCTTTCGGGGGCATGTAAATAAAAACAACCTTGTTGCAAGACTGGTTCACGCCTCCACAAGCCGACCCATAACCTTAATTATCTGTGCAAAACCTGATCAACAGCCCGAACCCAGTCAATGACCGGACTCGCGTCTCTGTTCAGCAGTGCGAGAACTGACCCGCAGCCAGTAGTTCGTGACTCGATCCACCGCATCCCACCCATGACCTGACGCCTAACCCATATGCATGATAACTCACGATATCCGAACTGACCCATGGTGCACAGATCAGGGCCCGGGCCATAGCCACGGTCCGTGGCCTGACCAACAGCACCGCCGATGTGCCGTTACCTGGCCGCCGCATCGACGCCTCGTGACCAGTGACCGACGCCCCGTGACCTCGCGTGACAGCCCCACCCACGCCCGTGACCTGACCTCAGCCCCACCTTCCCCATTAACCTGACTTCAGCGCCACCCACCCCGGATGACAATCCCAAGCACCGTGACCTGACCTCGGCCCCACGCCGGCGACCTTGCCACGACCTCACACACTGCCGACCTGGCGACCTTGCCACGCAGACTGGACGGCCTCACCACCCCCCCCCCCCCCCCCCTCCCCCCGCATCTGACATCAGCCGACGGAGCTCACGTTTGCCGGCGGTCAGCAGGTGGCCCATGAAGGCGAACACGATGAGCACGGCGACCAGCGGGTCCTGCACGTTGCAGCCGAGCCGGTTGCGGTGTCGGCCGGCCAGCACCAGCAGGCCGCCGACGGCGCCCAGCACCGCCGCGGCCGCCAGCCGGCGCGCCGGCACTGGCCGGCCGCCGCGCCACAGCGCCACCGCGCCCGCTGGCGCCGACACCAGCGGCGCCAGCAGCGCCAGCGCCAGCGCCGTCGGGTAGCCGCCGACGCCGGCGACGCGCGCCGCGTCGCGCAGCAGCGCCAGCTGCACCAGCAGCAGGCCGCACAGCGCCACCAGCAGCGCGCTGAGCAGCGTCGGGCGCGCGGCGGCCGGACGTGCCGGCGGCCGCCAGTAGGCCAGGCGGCAGAGCCACGGCAGCAGGGCGTGTCGGTGGTCGCCGGCCGCGGCGCAGCGGCGGGGCGGCGGCGCGTCGGCCGCCGGGTCGGCCGCCTCCTCGGCCGCCACCAGTGTCTGCCGGTCGTCGCTGACCATGGCGGCCGATTGAGGTCAGCCGGCCGCCGTCGGCCCGCCTGACTCGGCCAGAAGGCGGCCCTGTCGCAGAAAAACTGGCCCGTCAGGTTGTCGGCGGCGGCGATCCCCGGCGCCGCGCGTCCCGAAACCGTGCACGCGGCAGCGGCGGCCGGCGGCCGGCAAGCAGCACGGACGGCGGCGGCGCTCCGGCCGGAGAAAGCTTGCAGACTCGTAACCGTGCAGACCATGCACGGCTCGGGGGAGCACGTCGCCGCCGGGTGCACACGGTTTCACTCACGCTTACTTTCAGCGTGGGGAAAGTCGGCAGGAAAACAACGGCACGCTAGAGAAAACAACACAGTGTCAGGGATCGACTGTCTGAGAATAACAATCTCAGAGAATCACCACGCAGTGTGCACAGGGTGTACCTTAAGGTAATCGGATCGTATTTCCCTTGAGAAGAAAGAGAAAGGTCAGTAAGATCCCATCTGAGTTCTAATTTGTGTAATTCATGAAATCTTCAACCAATATTTATTTTTGGAGCGGTTCATATGTATCCCAAACTTACATATGTACTCATATACGCCACTTAACTATAAGTGTACCAGGACCAACGCGTGTTTTCGAACTTGAAAAGGACAAATTGAATCTGCTTGAGACGTATTTCGTATTTCTCCGTCTTTCTGTGAAGTCCAGGGGAAGCAGTGAAACATTGAGAAATATGTTCTGTCTTGAACTATTTGGAGGGGACAACAAAACGCATGCTTTCGAAATAGTTTGGGGCTTGTCTCCCGCAGTCTTCGAGAGAAACCTGCATGTCGCATCTCACGAAAAAGAAATACATTCCAATACGCTGGGACAATGGTGCGGTACTGTTGCAAAAGCTGCGGATATCAAGTTTGGAGATGTTTATGTTAAGTGGAGAAATTTTCCAGTATATAACATGCGGTGCATATTTTACGAATCATCTGGTAGAACGTCCCAATGTGCACGGGAAACTTCATTTTCTACGGTAGTGCAGTTCGTGCTTCAGAACAGGGACGCAGCTAAGATTTTTGGTACAGGGTAACCCAAGAAAAATGAAACCAAAGATGGGCGATGGAAAGGTTCTCGAGAAAAGCATGACAAGAGAGATAAAGCTTCTCTGTGAAGGAAGTGCCTAGAATCAGAAGCGAAGGGTCGTAGTTGAGAAAAAGCTCGATGACTTAACCCTCGCAGTTCGTGGGTCAATATTGACCTTCTTGAGGGTTTTTTTCTATGACAACCCCGAATCCGTTCAAGATATCGCTTCAATATTTGGCATACCTTTCGACAATTAATGAGCACACATTGTACACAAAATTGAAGCATAATCCATTACAGTCACGGAGCTTGGGTAGGTTAAGTCAAGCCACGGCCCCGCTTCAATGTGGCTTTGAGACGTATATTGATACATTTATCATGAACAAACCGTACAAGATATAGCCAGAAGATCAGCATGAATGCGTAAACAAGCCGTACAAGATATAGCCAAAAGATCAACATGATGCATAAACAAACCATACAAAATGTAACCAGAAGATTAACATAATGTATAGACAAGCCGTACAAGATACAGTCAGAAGATCAACATGAATGTATAGACAAATCATCACAGAAAAATGCAAGATGCAAAAGGTTACTGCTGATCAGGTACTCAAGACAAGTGTGATTTTCAACTGAAAGCAATGTCCAGAATCATAAAATGGCTAGGTCGGAGCTTAGAAGGGTCATACTTAACGTCGAGTTCTGCACTTCAGCATCACGAAATTTGACTAGATATTGAGGATGTTTTGGAGCATTTTCAAGATTATTCGTATGTTGGATTTTCCCCTCAGAATTAACAAACAAGGGTGAATTATTTGGCTTTGTGTTGTTGGCACTCATTACTTTTTCTAAGCATAATTTGTTTCGAACATGGCCAGTCTCAACAGTTTATTACATATTTCCTGGTAGCCAACCTGAGCGTAGCCGGTGAACTTGACCTTTTTACGTGTCATAGTGTCAGAATACGTGCTCAGCTTGCACATCATCAATAGTGAAGCACGACATTGAATTTGTTTTACGACCAAGGTCTGAAAGCCACGGCGACCACCGGGTGACGGACTGCACCCCCAACACTGACGTACTTGACCTGCCCTGGAAGGTCAAACAAAAGAAATAAATAAAAATGTTGCAAGTAATTCCAAAAGTTCGAGGATTAGCCGCTGGCACTACGTGATGCCGTTTTCCGAATCGCTAGCTCGGAACAGAAGTTGGCAGGGGACGGTCCAATTCATCCTCCGCATTACGAGCGTTAAGGAAAAGGTGAGCAATCTTCCACACTCAATTTACGGCCAGTTTTTAGTTGTGAGGCAGCTATTTCTCTCCAGGCAGACAGTATCCGTTTCAATCTCCTCCTTCCATACCGATTGACGGCCACGCCCCAACGGACTTGATGTGGGTATGTTCGTCGGACAGGTAAATGAGCGAACGCCAGTCCACACGGTTTCAGTGAAGACTTGGGTGGAGAGACACGTTCTCCTCTCTCGCAAATCCGCACTCCACTGTGTCCGATATTCTGAGATGGGGCTATCAGCTTTTCGACGAGTCGACCGTTCTGGCCATATTGTTTCGCCAGTCCTTCGCGTCAATATGTCGCGGGCGAAGAGCAGCGACAGGTAAGACTTGAACCCGCATCCTCTCGGTTGAGAGGCGAGCACCTTACCCATAGATTACTTAACCCCTCTGGGACCCATAGCTGATAGATTGGGACCATCCAAAGCCACAAGATACATCACACCATCACGGCACCATCAAGCAATAGATCACACCATCAAGGCATCATCCAGTAGTACTTCCACGATAATACGCTCATCAAGCAATCCGGGATTATTTGTCAGCTCAGGTGGGAATGTATCGGGCACCTTACACGAAGCGAAGGAAGCGTCGCCGGTAAGATGATTAATTTGTTAGATTCAAGGTCAAACATGTTACACAGCATGCAGTGGTGCCTCCGGTATTAGTACCCGTGCACCACTGATCAACCCGAGACCACGAAGCCGACTGGGCGTCAACACTCGGGAATTACACTACGGCCTCGGGTGGAAGTGGAACACCAGACAGCTCAGGTGAACACGAACACGGCGGAAGTCTGCCCGATTGTATCGTCCAATACTGTATAAAATGACAAGCGTGCTTGCTTGTCGCGGCCAATTTAGTGTGGGACGTGCCTTAGTGTTTCTCTTCCTATCTGATATCTGACCGCAGCACAGACTCAGTTTAAGTCTGATCTCAGCACTGACTAAGCTTATGTCTAACATCAGCACCGATTCATCGGATGTCTGACCTCAGTATGCTCACCCGAAGTCTGACCTCGGCACACTCACACCTGATGTCTAACCCCAGTATAATCACACCCGAAGTTTGACCTCAGTACACTCATAACTGAAGTGTGACCTAAGTACACTCACCTAATATCCAACCTCGGACAGACTCACCTGGTGTCTGCAAGTGGACCTCAACGCCGACGAGCGGCGTGTGCCGCCTCCGCCCACGCCGCCTGGAGTCTGACCTCCGACCTCCGAACGCCCCGGTCCCGCGCCGACTGCCAGCCGAGCACGTCCCGGGCGGCGGGCTTTCGGTTTCACCGGCGCGGCGGTGCTGCCGTGCGGGCGGCTTTCACCGCACTGTCAGCTCGGCGTCTGCCGAGTGCGACTCGGTGCGGCCAGCCGCCGAGCCGGACGCGGCGCCGGCCGCGGAGACTGCACTGCACGGTGAGCCGCCAGCTCGCGCTGTCAAGGTCACAGCCGGCGCCGGCCGTGTGGGAATCCTCGGGGAGATACACACTCGTGACTGGACACGTCGCACCGGCGCCGACGCCGATTCGTCACGATGACATGAGAGTGCAGGCTGCCGCATGTCTGTCGGCGAGCTGTGGGTCATCGGAGCGGGCGTGGAGTTCGCCGGGGTCAACACAAGCTGAGAGTGACTGTGTTTACAGCTCGGACGGACTCGGTGATCACATGGCCGTTTGTGCAACTTGAGTTTTTCACAGTTTCCGATGCGGGACGTTGACCACCGTGCCCAGCAGAACCACAGGGTGCTGACCTACCACCACTTCCCACAACTGACAACATTGAACATTGAACCCCCATGATAATGATGGCCATGAAAGTCGCATGCGATCTCCCATGGAACATCCCAAGGATGTTTCCTCGCTATTGCATACCCTCGTTATAGATAATTGGTTCTTTTATGACGTAATCGACTGTTGGGTCATACAGCATCGCCAACCTCTCACGCCGGCTGGTCACGAGTGGACTCGGTAACCCTGGAGGTGAGCAGGATCCGCACAAGATACATCCGTAATGGTGGTGACTTCCTAATATGTTGAAAAACGTGCCTAATTAACTTGTCTTCTCATTGTGCGACCATTAGTATTCGGAAAAAGGCAACCTTTTTCCTCCAAAAATGTTTACTGGTTAAGTATCTTACGAATATTGCATTGATACAATAATATTGAAGTCATCGGAGTGTTTTTTTTGTTAAAACTTCTGTTCGGACTCCAGTATTGTATAATTATCCCGGTATAAACGAGGTTCTTTTCGTGAGCATTAATTTCCCCACACTGACATGGTATTAATACGATTGGTTATGCGTTGGTAGCGGCTTGCAGTGGTTTTCATAACGATTTCTAACATGACGACGACAACCACATTTTCAGGTCGATTCTTTCCATGCAACGCAGCAAGTTGGCGCTAAATTACACGGAGTTTGTGGGGACGCGAGTGCCCATTCCCTTTGCCAACCCATTCCCCCTTGACGACACCGACAGGTTGTACGCATGCGAATGGACGTTTATTTCAAATTCCGTCTGACGGCGCATACCTGAGTGAACATTTAAACAGCCACACCAAGGGATATCGGAACGTGGGGCCGCCGGGTACAGAGAAGGGGCAAACCTGGAGCCCACCGGGGACGGGGAAGAGGCAGACCTGGAGCCCACCGGGTACGGGGGGAGGGGGCCGAGGTAGCTCAGTTGGTAGAGCGTCGGACTCTTGGTCGCAAGATTGTGGGTTCGAATCTCACAACCGACGGCACTTACCGATTCCATCCGCGACCAATCGGCGTGAAAGATTGGCGACGCTATATGACCTAGCGATTGAATGCGTCGTAAAAGAACCCAAGGTTCTTCTTCTTCTTCCACCGGGTACGAGGAGGGGCAAACCTTGAGCCCATCGGGTACGGAAAGGGGCAGACCTTGAACTCACCGGGTACGGGGAAGGGGCAGACCTGGTACCAACTGGCACAGGCATGCCGGACATCAACGTCGCAGGTACACACACAACAAGCAAACTTCGACCTCACGAGGTACAGACATGCTCGCAGGTGCAAACACGAGAAACAAACTTCGAACTTCCAAGTGTGGATACAAGCAGATCTTGAACTCAGGTACGAACATAATAAATAGATGTCGACCTCACAGGTGCGTCCATGCCAAGCGGACCTGGGACTGACGGTACGGGAGGGGGCACAGGTGTGAAATAGTGCAATATATTTTTTGATGCGTAAAATGTTGAAAGAAATACAGTAAGATACCGAAACTCATCAAGAAAGCGACGCCATTTGCCATGTTTGTAGTGCCTGTGCACTTCATCTGAAGATGAGTGAATTATTATAAGGTATTTTGTTGTTTTAGTAAAGCATACGCACAATAGTTCTGAAGTTAAAACAAAGTAATGCTAACAACAAGAAATGTAGACTGTCCAAGCATGCACCTAGAAAGAGGATGTCAAAACGTTTTGGGAAGGAAAGTGGATTCAATATTCGATAAGGTACAAATTCCATCCATGTCCACAGAAATTTCATCAGAAGAGGCATACCTGGACTTCGCAGGGACAGGGACGGGTAAGCCTCAGTCTGGCAGGCATAGACGTGCAAGGGCGCAGCCAGGAGTTTCTTAAGGGATCGACGGAAAATGTTATGAAACAGAGACCGCTTTCAGTGCGCCGAAAATTTCTTGTTTTACGTGGCGAATATCTCAAAATTTCGTGTCTGATCTAGTGTAATTCTGGTTGCCAATGTGAGAGGGACCGGCTGCGCCTCTATAGACGTTACAGACCTCGACCTTACAGGTATACGCACACTAAACACCTGGCGCCACCGGGTTCGAGCAGGGCCTGTGACTGCACAAACCTGCGTGACAGCAGTTCCTAACGCACACCGACTTCCTCGAAGAGGCGCCTTCCTGAGGTGGAATTCTGATGCAAGTGACACGATGCGGGGTTTTTCAGGCGACACGATCCTGCTCACCTCTGATGACCCCCCCCCCCCCTTCTCCACCCATCAGCTTCATTAAATTCCAGTCACGATTTTATCTGCAGGCAGGCGTCGCCTCTGAAGTACACCCGGCGCCGTGACACGTGTTACAGCAGACCTTCGCGTGCACTTTGTACTCAGTGTGATGCAATGATCCGTTCGGACTTCATTTCGGACTTGGTCATGCGTTGGCGCGTTCGCCGACCATCCAGGTAAAATCCGGGCGAAAATTTCCATGTGTCGCGATCTCGGTGAGAACCAGTGGACAACTCTTCGGCTGCTACGTCACCAGGGCTACATCACGCTGACATTTATATTTCATTTGCACAGCCGGCTCAGTGTTCACGTTTGAACGATCAAAACCACACGGGCTGACTTCCACCATTATGTCACGTGGGATACCCCCTCCCTCCCCATCTTCACACCGCTTCTCATTCAAGCCACATCATGCATCGCTGGCATTCATGTCATGCATGATTCACTTCGCGATGGCGTGCTATGAAATTGATTGGGGGAGAGGTAACGCATGTGTCAGCTATGAACCCCTTAGCATGGCTGCAAGTTCGTCTGGCCCCATGTTATATGTAGGGAACATGTGGTGGGGTGATCAACCACCGAGGAGATAATAACCCACCCGAAAGTAGGTGACGCCAAATTATTGCATCACATGACTCGTCATGTGTTCAGCAGCGACGGCCCAAGACCGCTCGGGTCCGATTCGGCCCGGGAACCAACACTCCCGATCTGCAACGTCCGTTCACTTTTGAAGTCACCTTGACGGTACACATCGGACCGAAATGAAGCAGGCCAACAGGCAGTCCTTGCGGAAATATCGTATCGACACAGTGGAAACTGCTCGCACCGCCACGATTCCCCATCCCCCACGTCGACGGGCGCGAGAGCATTCTGCACACTGCCAAACCGGACAAGTGTAGACAACACGTGAAGGTCACACGTGACGCGCGGTGTTTGTTGCGCGCGCGCGAGCGACAGCAGGACGCATGCAGGCTGATGGTAGCGTCAGCCCTCGGTATAACTGGGTCCGAAATCACCGCGTGCCCAGCACCTACCCCGTGCCACCCACGGCCAGTGGCACGGTCTCCGTGGCAGTTGTTTGGCAGCGGTGACGTCGCAACACTGCGCCGCACCTCCGGAGGCGCCGTTCAGGTATGTGTGACGGGCTGCGGTCGGGGGCGCTCAGTCACGCTGACACGACACGAGGCGGAACCGCCGGCCGCCCGGTGTGTCGTAAAGGCGGCCGCCGGTCCAGCCACCGTGACCACCACACACCACGCGTTGCGCAGCACGTGACCGCGAGCCACGAGCCAGGTAACCATGGGCGCAATGTGGCCACAGTAGTCGAGGCGCCGTGCAGCCCATATAGCTGGTTAGGGCTTTAGGGCGCGTCGACCATGTTACAGCCCATATAACTAACCACGAGCCGTTTCCAACTCTGCAGCGCCAGAAATGCTGTGATGCTATGGCCCGCGGGTTTCGTGCACTTCGCTTCGTAACACTGCTTTCTCCAGCATATTTTGATACGTGATGAGCGGAACGTCAGCACATTGTGGATGTTGGTGGCACACGGCAGCACCCCAAGGTCTTGGTGCAGAGGTTTCGACATTCCATCATTGTAGTGTGAACAGGAATAAAGACATCCCGGATATTGATTTTGAAGCATACCTGAAAGTTTAAAGAATGCAACTATGCCTTCAGCGTACTTCCGATAATTTTTCCATCACTCCTAACGGCTTACCAGAATCGCTTGCAATTTCAAACAGACGCCATTTCCACCTGCGTCAGTGACTTGTGACGACAAACGCTTCAGAGAAACAAGAGTAGCGTGCATATTTTTTTACAATGTAGGGTAAGCATGAGCCTCCCACGCCATGCGCCACGAGGAGCGATGACTAACAGTGTACATCCGTGAATACTGACTAAGAATGACAAACAACCTCACCAACAAAACGTGCAGTTACCAACCGCTCAGCCCCACTGGAAGACAGGCAGCCTCCGCAAAGCATCTGTATTGGCCGTATAACATGACCTCATTTTTAGTGGCGATACACCGGAATCATGCATGTCTAACTAGGAGGCTGAGTGCACACGCCATGTTTCGTACTCTATCCGGACACCGGGTTAAACCGCCGCACTACCCATGCTCCACTGGACAAGTGCCACTGGCCGCCCAGGACACGTCTGACATTGATGGCCGGCCCACCCAGACCAGCTTCTCGATTAAAAGCAATTTACGCCGAACACCAACAAGAATCCACACTCACCGAGTCGGACGTTTCACATGTGGGTGTGGTACACGTCACAACCGGAGGGACAAAACCATCAATCCGTAACTGGCTACACATGCGCCCAACATTACCATCACCGACACTGACACCAACTACAAATCTGACGGCTAGTGTTGTGGCAAATTGGCGAATTACCCCAGTCATCCCTACACACGAATAGCGATGTGTATCGAAATACAATTGTTATATATTATTCCAGTGTATCCGTGGTTCAGTCGGATCAGTGTAGGTGCTTGCTGTAACCGCGCCTCAACATCTCGCGGGGAATGTCGACAGTCACTGGCGAGTCCCACTTCATCCACGGATGACCACGCTTCCATCCACATCAGTGTGTCAGTTAGCCAGCGGCTTGATCGCTGTTCAGCCCGTGTCAGCCGCTTCTCAGCGCTCGGCTCGCCTTTTCCGCTACTCTGGCCCACAACAGCCCTCACCCTTCTCTCCGATCTTCACCCCTCCTCACAGCCGGGGTTGACAAGATGCTGGCATAAACTAGTTAATGCTAGGGGCCTGGCAAAGGCATTCGCTGTGAAGACGCATCAACC
Organism: Ashinkailepas kermadecensis; assembly: GCA_034440615.1. Classification (NCBI taxonomy): domain Eukaryota; kingdom Metazoa; phylum Arthropoda; class Thecostraca; family Neolepadidae; genus Ashinkailepas; species Ashinkailepas kermadecensis. Next base: position 230,475 of record JAOTOM010004269.1, read on the forward strand.
CTGCGCCGGTTGGTGGTTGGTGGACCACGACTGGTTTGTGATCCTTGACCCGCATGTTCTTCAGATCCCAAAGATATAAGCTAATCGTGGTCCGCTGCGGGGTGAACAGTTTTTGCCAGTGAATGGTTTTTACCGGTCAATACCGTTAGCATGGTGAACACTAGTTTTTGCCAGCATTTTGGCAATCCTGCCCACAATACAGCCATTTTCAGGCGTAACACCTCTCTTCTGCCACCGATCACTCCAGCTTCTAAAGTTCGCCCGACCATCTTCCTTCTCTTCAGTCATCACACCGTATCGACCCATTCCCGGTCACCACTGTCGCTTCTTCAGCCCGTCCGGAACCTCTTCCAAACTCTCTACAATCGCCACTACCAGTTCAGCAGCCCGCCGTCGCCCTCTCCCCTCTCTACAGTAGCCACTGCCGGTTCAGCAGCCCGCCCTCGTCCTCTCCCCTCTCTAGTCGCCACTACCAGTTCAGCAGCCCGTCCCCTCTCTACAGTCGCCACTGCCGGTTCAGCAGCCCACCTCGCCCCTACCCAATCATCACTGCAGTTTCTTGAGTCGGTCAGCGCCGGCGGCGGCCGGCCGCCGGCGCAGTTTCGCCGCCTGCGTCAGCTCGACCAGCGTCGCCGACGGCGGGTAGTCGGCGGTGCTCAGGTAGCGCACCAGGAAGTAGCCCTCGGCCACCAGCACCACCAGGGCGGCCGCCAGTCCGGCCAGGATGCGGCGGCCGGTGTTCGTCTGGCCGGCCGCCACCGCCGCCGCCACGTAGCCGAACAGGAAGGCGGCGAACACGGAGAACAGCACCTGGCACACCTCCACCAGCTGGGCGTTCACCTCCTTCACTAGTGGACACACAGCAGACTGTAAGAACAGCACCTGACACACCTCCACTAGCTGGGCGTTCACCTCTTTCACTGATGAACACAGGGACACGCGGCTAACGATAGCGGCCGGCCGAAACAGACACGTCATGTGCACGGTAGGCATACGGCAGACACATGGATACGTCACAGATGTGTCATAGATAGACACATTGATGTGCCAATGTGTCATAGATAGACACATTGACGTCAATGAGCGTGAGTCAAGATTTGAGAACTTGGTAAGTTACATCAATTAAACTAAATTGGCTTGATATTTGGAAAATAGAAGGGATTATTTGTGTGATCCAAAGCGATTCCGAGTAGGAAATTGAGGAAGGATACTCAGACATAGTTACTTCGTTGCTGTGGTGGTGGTGGTGATGGAGGCGGTAATGGTTTATGGCCGAAGGGCGCTTTGGCTACCCGGATCATCATGCGCACATACATTTTTAAAACTACATCTCACTTAATTGGCGCCTACGAATGACGACAATGACATCAAACTGTGCTCGGAGGTTAAAAAAAACAGTGTCACTCTGCGCTGTGATTGGCGAGTCACCAGCGAGCGTTGCTAGAGCTGGTCCCCGGATGCGCCCGATTCGGCCGATATGTAGGAAGTGCACTCGACAGACTGGAGGTCTAAACAAATATGATCGGCAGCAGCTTCCGGGCAGTTTTTTTCTTGGAGGGGGAGGGGGCAGGTTAAACGCACGGCACTACAGGTAAGTACATGATATCCAGAAATGCATTTACATTTTAGCCCAAGATGTCCGTCAACTTCCGTAACTGACCACACCATTAAAATATCGAACAACAGTCAAATACAATTTGAGAATAATATTTCAATTGTCTTCCTACACGTTCATGTCCTTAGCACATATTCCGCCAGAGCGGTTTTGAGATGTCAGCGACAGATGGAATGCGCCACATACTCACATCCATAAATCCAACTGTCCCTTTCCATACGGTTATAACGAGTAAAATATACAAAGAGCAAATCATATGGTCCATATATATGGCATTAATACATATATTTATTGATATGTTCTTCTTTATATATATTTATGGAAACAATAAATTTCAAGGTAGTGTGATACCATATGCTTAATTAATATATAATTTGTTTTACATTTGTCTTGATATAGACACTAAGTACCGAAGACCACAACGCGACGCCTCAATTATCATAAGAAGCAACCTGATTATCAGTTTTCCAAATATAAACTGTCGGAGGTCAGCACAAAAGAAACTCCACCCTCCGTGTTTGGACCTAGCTCAATAGATCTGACATTTGCTCCATGTTGTGTGGCTGCGAGCCAGCCTGTCGTCCCGTCTGACATTTGCTTCAGATGGCTTCGTAATCACGACTCGTTTCCGCCAACTTGCGAGTGCTTCGGATGGTGAGACTTCGTGATCACAGGAGACCAACCCTCGCACAGATATTGAGCGAAGATATCCGCACGGGACATCACGCCGCTTGGTTACATTTTGAACATGAAGTTTTCGCTTACTACCATTAGTTTTGTTCAGCTTTACTGCGCAAACGCTTCGTCACACGCTCGGATATTGGATAATCCCGCATAGCATAGCCCCGGTTTCTGCAACTGAAAGTGGCAGGACAGCAACAACCTACTTTAGCGAACTTGCATCAGTCTCGACAAATTACGAGGCGCCTTGCCACACAGTTTTCCCACCAGAACATCGACATCGACATCGACGCGATCGCCGGACGCCTCACATCGAAAATGAACCAACCGACAATACCGCGTCGGTGCACCCGTCAGACGCAGCCGCGGCCGCGACAGCCGTCAGGACGGCGGGTCAACACTCACACTGCTTGCCGATGTCGAGCGACGGCTCCCTCAGGCGGCCGTTGTCCACGTTGCGCACCATGTCCAGGTAGGTGCGGTTCTCCTGCGCCCTCTGCAGTCGCTGACAGCGCGCCTGCGCGCGCACACAGAGGCGTCAGCGTTGGCACAGGTGCAGCAGGAGACTCGCTCGGCGCGCGAGGAGACGACAGACATGGCCCAGTAACACGGCACACATCGGCCGCACGAACGACGTGGTGGAACGCTCCCCTCTGGACAGGGGCAGACAGATAGGTCAAGTCTCGCAGACCGCGGCCCTCCATCTGAGATAGGAGTGTCTGGTCGGTGTTGGCCGGGGTGGGACTCCCCGACTCGGTCAGTTGTGACTCTTCACCGGCAGCGGCGAGTCGCGGCCGAGAGTCGCTGACGAGCTGTCCACGAGGGTGGACCGTCACGTTGTTCTGAGCGGAAAGTCCCTCCGAGTTTCCGTCGAGCAGTAGGGCTCGAGTCACTTGCTGCCTGCCACACGTCGTCATTTAAAGTCCAGCAATACCACGCAGCAAGAGCAGCTCGGCTGCACCTGACTATCAGAGGTCCAGACAAGGTCTTCCTATCTATCGCTCAATCCATCAGAAGCCTTAGAGCAGTGGTTCTCAAACTTTTTGATGTGGCGACCCCTGTGTACCCGGAGCGTCGCGCCGCGACCCCACATTCTGTATTATTTATTAGTGTTCTGTATTTTGTTACTTGCGAAGCATCACTCATATTGTTCGCGACCCCACCAGAAGGGCCCCGCAACCCCAGCTGGGGTCGCGACCCCTAGTTTGAGAACCACTGCCTTAGAGTCACCAGCAGCCCCAACTTCTCAACAGCCCCCCACCCCGCCCGCTTCTCAACAGCCGCCACCCCGGCTGCTTCTCAACAGCCTCCCCGTCCGCTTCTCAACAACCTCCATCCCGGCTGCTTCTCAACAGCCTCACCCCGGCTGCTTCTCAACAGCCGCCACCACGGCCGCTTCTCAACAGCCTCCACCACGGCCGCTGCTCAACAGCCTCTCCGCCCGCTCTCAACAGCTTCCCCCGCCCGCTTCTCAACAGCCGCCGCCGCGGCTGCCCCGGCGCCCCGGAGCTGGACCCACCTCCAGCTCGGCGTTGCGCGGCGGCACCACGGGCGCGGGCAGCTGCAGGCCGGCACCGTCCCACAGCGGCCGCAGCGTGTCGCCGGCGCCCAGTCGGCACCGCAGCCAGCGCACGTCCTCCAGGCCGAGCGTGGCGTCCTCGTCGTCCAGACAGCGGCGCAGCGCGCCCGGCGCGTCCGCCACCGGCGGGCTGCCCACGGCCGAGCGGACCAGCGCCCGGCCAGACTCGGACGGCCGCAGCTCCATACCGCTGACGGGGTACAGTCTGGTCAGCTCCACTGAGGGGTGCAGTCTTGTCAGCTCCGGCACAGTCTGGTCAGCTCCACTGAGGAGCACAGTCTGGTCAGCTCCACTGAGGGGTGCAGTCTGGTCAGCTTCAGAGTGGTGCAGTCTGGTCAGTTCCACTGAGGGTACTGTCTGGTCAGCTCCACTGAGGGGTGCAGTCTGGTCAGCTCCACTGAGGGTACTGTCTGGTCAGCTCCACTGAGGGTACTGTCTGGTCAGCCCCACTGAGGGTACGTCTGGTCAGCTCCACTGAGGGTACTGTCTGGTCAGCTCCACTGAGGGTACTGTCTGGTCAGCTCCACTGAGGGGTGCAGTCTGGTCAGCTCCAGAGTGGCGCAGTCTGGTCAGCTCCAGAGTGGTGCAGTCTGGTCAGCTCCAGAGTGGTGCAGTCTGGTCAGCTCCACTGAGGGTACTGTCTGGTCAGCCGCACTGAGCGGTACAGTCTGGTCAGCTCTACTGAGTACTGTCTGGTCAGCCCCACTGAGGGTACTGTCTGGTCAGCTCCACTGAGGGGTGCAGTCTGGTCAGCTCCAGAGTGGCGCAGTCTGGTCAGCTCCACTGAGGGGTGCAGTCTGGTCAGCTCCAGAGTGGTGCAGTCTGGTCAGCCCCACTGAGGGTACTGTCTGGTCAGCTCCACTGAGGGGTGCAGTCTGGTCAGCTCCAGAGTGGTGCAGTCTGGTCAGCTCCACTGAGGGTACTGTCTGGTCAGCTCCACTGAGGGATGCAGTCTGGTCAGCTCCAGAGTGGTGCAGTCTGGTCAGCTCCACTGAGAGTACTGTCTGGTCAGCTCCACTGAGGGTACTGTCTGGTCAGCTCCAGAGTGGTGCAGTCTGGTCAGCTCCACTGAGGGTACTGTCTGGTCAGCCCCACTCAGGGTACTGTCTGGTCAGCTCCACTGAGGGTACTGTCTGGTCAGCCCCACTGAGGGTACTGTCTGGTCAGCTCCACTGAGGGGTACAGTCTGGTCAGCTCCAGAGTGGCGCAGTCTGGTCAGCTCCAGAGTGGTGCAGTCTGGTCAGCTCCAGAGTGATGCAGTCTGGTCAGCCCCACTGAGGGTACTGTCTGGTCAGCTCCACTGAGGGGTGCAGTCTGGTCAGCTCCAGAGTGGCGCAGTCTGGTCAGCTCCAGAGTGGTGCAGTCTGGTCAGCTCCAGAGTAGCGCAGTCTGGTCAGCTCAGGCACCATCTGGTCATAAGTTGATTGTACAGTGGAACTGATCAAAACGTCTCGCCCGTCGCCCACCCGTGATCAATATGGAGAGGATGATATGCCCGAGTCTTTTTACCATCATTTTTCAAACAGTTTGACAGAAATGCTGCACGATTCGCGACAAAAAAAACGAATTCATAAAACAAAGAGGCCATGCTTCAGAATAAGCATTGGCCTTCAAAAAAGAACACCGATCGTGGTGTTGGCAACCGCGCACCTCGGAATTAAGAAAATCGTTACCACTACCGGTACCGCTGTCACTATTGGTAGTAGCAGCAGCAACACCAAACAAAACATGACGTTTAATTTCAAAACGTTTGGTAACACTCACACGTTTGCCTTGCAAACTGAGTTGGCTGCCCACCCACTGTTCTTTGGTTGCATAGACAAACGTGCATTAGGCTGAGGGGCGCGCTAACCACATCACAATTACGCGCCGGAGCACATCGTCGCTGATCAGACCACGGCGAAGGTGCACCCACCTGCCACTAGAGTCCCTTCAGTTCGGCGCGACGATAGTACTCCTCCAGAGCGGCCTCCTTGCGGGAGAACTCGGCATCCACCTGGGCCCGCTCCTGCTCCAGCTCGCTCAGGAAGCAGCCCCACTCATGCTCGCGCTGAATCTTCAACTCGGCCGCGCGGTCAACCACCTGCTGGATACACGGGGGGGGGGTCCGACATTCGTCATAGTGGATCGCCGCATACATCTGGGGATCTGGTATGTGCATACATCTAGCTTACCAGTAAGGATCTCACAAATGCCTTGCTTAATCTTTTCAGATATAAAAGACATACTGTTGGTATATCTAGTAGAGCATCATGTATCATACAATGTGCATAATCAAAAAAAGGGAAAATTGGAGATGAAAATGTCACCGAAGGTCTAAATATGGCACTATTTTACCCAGTTTGTGCCATATTTACCGGTAAAAACTGGTCGTCATAACAAAAACTAGTTTTTTTTCCAGTAAACCCAAACCCTGCCACAAAGCACAGCATATTAGAGCCCACCTATACTTGGGTTTGTCCAACTCAGCATGCCTCGACACAAATGTCGACAGGATGACACGACTCCTCCCACCGGAGTGCCCCTCCCACCTGAGAGTCGGAGGCGGCGGTGAGCAGCGCGTCCTGGCACTGCGTGTGCAGTCGGTGGGCGTCCTGCTGCAGGGCGGGCAGCGAGTCGGCCAGCAGCTGCTGACAGGCGGGGATCAGCACCGTGCTGATGTCGCGCACCTGCTGCAGCGGCTCGGCCAGGTCCGGCGCCCGCTGTCCCGGGTACTTCAGCTGCAGGCACGTCGGCACGCTCGGCGTCAGTCACTACGAGACCAGCGTCCACTCGGAGGGACACGATACTGCTGATACGATGGTATCAGCAGGTACAGGGAAGAACCCTAGGAGATCAGTAGGTGACGTGAGTGACGTGAAAACAGCAGGTGCAGGGAGGGATGTGAGGAGATCAGCAGATACAGGGAGGGATGTGAGATCAGCAGATGTAGGGATGGACATGAGGAGTCAGCAGATACAGGAGGGACACGAGACCAGCAGATGTAGGGAGGAACGTGAGGAGATCAGCAGGCACAGGCAGGATCATGGGGAAATCAGCAGGCGCATGGAGAACCACTGCATCAGCAGATGTAGGGACAAACATCTCATCAGCAGGTGCAGCAAGGGATGTGGAGATCAGCAGGCACAGACAGGGGTGTGAGGAGATCAGCAGATGCAGGGAGGAACAGTGCATCAGCATGTGCAGTGAGGGACATGAGATTGGCAGGCACAGGGAGGGAATCAGCCAGATCAGTATGTACAGGAACACTGGATCAGTTGTCGCGTGATACGATGCCAGGGGATCGCAAGCACATGGTGAAATCCCAAGGATCAGCAGAAATCGGTATGAGCAGCATGAGGCAGACGGTGGCATTGCAGGCCAGCAGGCATAACATGATATACTACTGGTATTCACACCTCCAAACATGGCATCATGTAATTGTATCCAACTAAAAATGCAGGTTTCATGATGATAGTTCACAAATAATCTATTGAAAACACAGCAAAACATATCCAAAGTGATTGGATGATATAGAACTGGCACCCACTGCAGGAGAGGTTTTTTCTCCTGATTTTATATATGCTTTTTTCTCTAGCTCAAAGTTTTTACTAAAACTTTGAGTAGCAGTTACTAAATAGCAGTTAAACATTTCACCATGCAAAATTTAAGGCAGGTTGCCAATCAAATGTCTGCCAACAGGTTTGATTTTCTATATTCCCAGTCATACTCCCAACATTACAAAAGTGCTGGACTGACTGAATCAACACTGGTCAACAATTTGAGGGGACAAGAGAGACTGGCAACTGGCTGGAAATGAAACTGGAAAACTGGAAACAGGCTGGAAAATGGTCAGGTCTCGTCACATATGGAATATATGTAGAGAGGTTTTCCTAACCACATTAACAAGCTTAAAAATAACATACTTCTCACCTCAAAATTATGGACAAAGGTCTTTGTCTCACTTCTCACAAAAGGCCTGTGGTCAAAAAGCCTGGACCATACCTCTATTGAATAATCTGTAAAGAAAAAATACATCAGGTGAGACAATGTGCATTCATGTCAATGACAATGGGACATCAGATGTCCCACAACCCCAAGAGAAAGATTTTTGTTTGTTTTATTTTGTTGTCAGTAAAACAGGCTTGTGAACATATCTTTTCATTCTTCATCAGTAAAATGTCCTAACAATTTTTCTTGTTAAAAAATTGGACATTAAATATCTAGCATAACCTAATGTAAGCTTCAACTGTTTTGGAGATATTTTTTGCAGAATTTCCAACAAAAGCCTAACCTAACCTAACTTAACAAAACCCAACCCCTTTTAATGATTCATGGAGGCAAAATGCGTGTAAAACTTGAGGTCTTGAGGTTACCTTCACACATGCCCTGGAGGGCCTCTGAAAATTATGTGCAAGAGGGGGGCAGATCCTGCCCCCCTAAGATCTCGGCTCCTAATAAAGCTGGAAGAACAAAATTTGCAGGGTGGATGGGTACGGTAGTGAACTCTATTGTGTGCAAATTTCGTGACCTTAGGTCAATACCTTCATGGTAAAATGAGGTCACATATCTACAAATTTCTTGTTTTGAGCGCCTTGGCTTCTCATTGTTGTGGATCACTGTGATTGTGCTTAAATGCTCCAAATGGGCATCAATGATGCATTGGTGCAATTACTAATGATGCAATACAGATGCTAGACCTGGCATTTGACTGCAGGTCACCTATATAGCAGCACTTTATCAGGTCAGTTACCTGTTCCAATTACCGGACTCAGGCCGCCCGCCTGACTGCTCCGTCTGACGGCTCAGCGCAATCAGCTTTGCGAAGGAGTGAAGTACATGAATGAAGTATGGAAATGCTTAGGTACACAATGACAAGCAGTAGTCTTCAGGATGTGTAGGAAGTAACATGCAAAATGACATCAATCGCATGAGTCATTTGCATTTATGACATTCCAGTTGACCAAGTTTGGTTCCATTAACCTGTCATGACTTGACCTTGGTGACTTAACATGACCTTGAAACTAAATAGCATAACAATATATATCAAACAAGTTGCTAGCGTTGCCAAGAACACTTCTTTTCTGCCAATATATGGGAAGCTCATCAGCGCTGATTTTATGGTCTGGTGCTAGAAATATTTTTACTTTAACGACCTCTAACTAGAAAAATGTTTGGCCAATTTCCGTTTTTCTTGCTTTAAACAACATGCAGGTCATTTCTAAGCAGGTACCTACACAAAAAATGGCATATATCGACTGGTAAAATCAGGAGCTTTGTACAAAAAATTGGGGTGGGTGGATTTTGCCCCCCCCAGTGCACATGTTAAACTGCAATAATAGGTACCAATTGGCTTAGGTAAGCTTGGTTACCACATTTTATTGGTATTTTTGTCTTAAAAGGTGTTTTGGGAATTTTTGGATTTGTTTTCTCCGAATACTATGTTTATGAATGTGATTCAAAAGATGCGATCACTCGTTTTCTCCGGAAATGCTTACTTCTCGGTTAATCTTGGCAACAATTTCTATAATGCGCCATATATGCCACACAGCTGTTCATTGTTCAATCATTTATCCATCCCTCACCTGACACTTCTCAGACGTGATTAAAGGGACATTCAACACTTCACACAGTTGATTCAACACTTCTTCATGTCAAAAATGCTTAATTTCTGCCTCTTTGCCACATAGATGATGCACCACTACTACTCCACCAGAATGCCAAGAAAAAACTAGCAGACAGCACGGCTCAGAGGCGTGATGTACGGATGATGTCACGATAAATACTACGCGTGTTTTTAAATTATAATATATGAGTTTATATTAGTTTAGATAAGAGTAGATTGTATTATGTTAGGTTAGGTTAGGTTTTCCTATTTAATTATGAATTATCATACTATTTGTTGGAAGTTGTGAGGCAAGACGAGACCGAGCAAAGCCGACTGAGCCGTGCTGTCTGTTTAGTTTAGTCATCGATGTGGCAAAGTGGTGGAAATGAAACATTTTCGACATGAAAGTGTTGAATCAACTGCATGAAGTGTTAAATGTCCCTTTAATCACGTCTGAGAAGTGCCAGGTGAGGGATGGATAAATTATTGAACAATGAACAGTGGTGTGGCATATATGGCGCATTATAGAAATTATCGCTAAGATTAACCGAGAAGTAAGCATTTCCGGAGAAAACGAGTGATCGCATCTTCCGAATCACGTTGATAAACATAGTATTCCGAGAAAAAAAAAATCCAAAAATTCCCAAAACACCTTTCAAGAAAAATTTACCATTTTATTTTCCAAGTAATCATTTGCAGAGGAAATGAGTGGTAACACGATAGCCACATTGATGAACATTACATTGGAAAAATAAATGAAGTTACCTTAAAACACAAATGAATCCAGGCTGTTTCTACACATTTCCCATTATCGCTAGTGTTTGTCCAAAATAACCGATTCAGTAGACAATAAAAGATAGTAGATATCTACTAACCGAACACTGACTTCTTCTCAGTCATCACATTTCCTCCTCCAAACTCATGCAAAAATAACGTTGGTATTTGCCCGCGAGCAGTCACGAGCAAGGTCACGAGGATAGCAAGTTGCAAATTCACCCGTGGGATGTCATCTCTACAGAAGTTTCAGGACGGGAAGCATTTTGCGGCCCACATCAAAGCTGATTGGCAGCGGACGTCACAACTAAATGAAGGTTTTCCTTCATATGGTTATCGTAATCAGTAAAACCGACTAACAGTCGGTTTTACAGCGGAACTTTGCTCCCAGGTCACGTGGTCTCACGAACGAGATAGAGGGAGAAGACCCGGTATAGTAATCTGCATAAATTAAAAGCGACCAGCAAATATAATTCTCACATCAGTTTTGATAACGAAATAGGTTTTACTATTGACGCTGTTGAAATAAGTAGAATTAAACTTACGAATATCAGCAAATTGCAATACGCTTTCTAATTTACGTCGAGACTGCACTCAGCTCTACGGTATCTGGCAGCGGACGGATGACTGCCAGATGACAAATTGGCGCTGTGGTTAAATTAGCGAAGGATGCGGTTATAAGCCAACTTCCTGAGCAACGGTTGAGAAAATGATAACAAAAGTACACTTAATCGATGTCAACCAAGTTTATAAATCCATACCTGATACTGCCGACATGCTCACGCCGCACAACTAATAAATAATCACAACACATCCCACGAGTAGGATGCTCATGCACCGACTGATTTGTTGCCTGCCGCGTACTGGGATATAGGTTTCGGAATATAAAATGGTTTAAGGAGTATTATACTAAAACAATCAGTCTAAAATCGTTTTATTCTCACCACCAAGAAACAAGTTTTGTCAATGAAAAAGTTCAGAAAATTGAGTGAAATCAATTCTTGTTAATAATAAATGTTCTTCGATGTACTTTTTTAGTTCATGTCTGGAATGTTTAGTTGAAGCAAGGAATGACTTGGAAGGATGTAAAGCGACTAGACGGGAGAGCAAATTGCCGCTGTAAAACCGACTAGTAGTCGGTTTTACGGGTCCATATCACAAGTACCAAAGGTCATAAGTACCAAGATTCATAAGTTCCAAAGCTGCCAGATAACTTCTAAAATATCCGCGGGCAGGGCGGATTCACAAGTACCAAAGGTCATAAGTACCAAGATTCATAAGTACCAAAAATAGTTCTGAATTCTACCGCTAGATGACACCGTAGACGCCCAACGGCACCTGAGCTTACTTGCGTGCCGACAGATGGCAGGCTGTATTGCTCCAAAAAGGCTACCAAATTCATCAGCCTGTGAATTATCAACAAATTATAGTGCTTTTGTGTATGGAAAAACATGACAATCCAAGCGTAGTCAACAAAGTAAAGTTGCCAGTTCAGCTCCTCCCTGTTGTGTGGTGGACGAATGTAGGGGTGCTTCCGCTTCAGAATTACCATATTTTAATTTCGCAGTTAGGTACTAAATTGTAATCAGGAAGCAATCGCCGTTTTCCGTACATTTTTCCCTCAGGGAGTATTGAGAGTACCGTGGGTGTGGTGTTGAACGGTATTGGAAGTTCATTTCCCATGTCCAGCTCCCACAGTTTTGGAAAACACCAAATGTGTTCCTCAGTTATGGTCAGGTTAGGTTTGCATACAAATGGATCTGTTGAAAAAGATGACAATCATCCGGGTAGGTAGCTTGATATTGAATATACCGCCTCCTGAACACTCAGTTGGCTCCTTTAAAGGAAGTATCAACATCCCATTTCTTCATGAGTGCTTATGGAGTCTTAGTGTCTCCCTTTGAACAGTATCTTATGTATGAGTATCAAGCTCATGTTCTTCATTAGGGATGGTGATACGGAACCTTTTTGGGTAAATTTGTCTTAAAAGGTGTTTGTCATTGTACAAGACATTTTATTGCAACTCACTTCACTCCATCGTATGGGAAAGCAGGTCTCACTTTGCTAGATTCCAGCACATCTATGAATCTGTGGAAATGAGCTGGCAGGTCAGGCTGCAGGGCATGCAGCACACCCCATGTCACTGTGCGCTTCCATTTCCTGCTAGTGACCACTACCCAACTATATCATCATTGCTTTTCAGGCAGTGGCAGGAAAGCTGGGACCAAATAGAACAAAGCAAATTAAAGCAAATCAAACCACACTTGGCACTGTGGCCCTCATCATTCAGTCAAACTAGAAGGGATGAAGTGGCCATTTGTTGCCTCAGAATTGGTCACATGCTAGCAACACATAGATATTTACTGTGCAGGGACGACAGACCGGAATGTGTTAAGTGTAATGCAGTGCTGACTGTGCACCATGTGCTGGTGGTGGCATGCCCAGCATATGTAGAGCACAGGCTGCACTTCGGATATGAAGAGCGTACTCTGGGATTAGTGGACTTACTTGGAAATGATTCCCAATTTATATATAACCAGTTTTGGCCTTCCTTGCAGAGATACGATTTCAAGTGATATATGCACCTGGGTGATATCTTACTCCCCAGACATCTTTTATTTGAATGTGACAATCTGACACATGTAAGCAAGTTTGTTATGGGTGCAATATAACCTGCATAGGTTGACACACCCTAAAACCCCAATAATCATCATCATCTTAAAAGGTGTCTGCAACACAACTTCATGTAAAGGAATTATCTATGGTATTTTTATGTTTCAAGGTGCTTCAGGACTTGTGGAATTTTCCTTCAGAACACGATGTTAGTTAACATGCTTCAGAAGATGTGACAACTTGTTTTTGCATCTTGTTCTTACCTCTCAGTTGATTGAATTGGATTGAAAATATTTTTGACAACTCGCCCCAAGTGAAAAACAAACTTAAGCACTGCTACTTAAGCATATTACCTGTCCAAGTATGCATACTAAGAAGGCATATTAACAGAAACAGAATTGAACAACAGTGCACCTAAGCATGCATCCACAAGTGCAGATTGTGTATGCATGACATGTTCCAAGAAATTGAGTAAATTTGTGTTTTACAGGGATTTTTTAATTTGTGGATGTTTTCATGAATATCATGTTTATGAACATGATTTTGAAGATCCCATCACTTGCTTCCTGCACTGATACTTGCTTTTCAGGCACCAATGATCAACTCTGGTCAAAGTGCCCTAAAGCCAAAATAACTAACTAACTACTTGCTTTACAGTTGGAGACAGCAAACATATACTGAACCAATACTGCATCATCCAACTTGCACTGCTGTGTGTGTCAAATGGGGCCAATGGGCACCAAATGACCTTGTAGTGTGCATGCCCTTAACCCAGAATAATCAGCACTGCTGTTCACTGTCCCATAATTTATTCATAATTACCATCATCCATCATCTGGTGTTGATCAGAGGTGGTGAAGAATGAATTAAACACTCTATTTAGTAAATTCAAAATTCCTTTATGTCAAAAATGTTTAGTTTCCAGCTTCATTCCACGCACCTTGCCCACATGTAACAGTACACAGTTTGACATTGACAATTTGCTCTCCCACTTTAGATCCTTCCAAATCATTCTTGGCTTCAACTAAAACATTTTCAGATATGGACTAAAAATATATACAGTATTTAATATTAATGAGAATTTGTTTCAATCAATTTTTGCAGCTTTCTTTCACACCAATTGTTGCCTGGTGGTGATAAGAAAATAATGGTAAATTGTCTGTTTTTAGTATAATTTGAACTAATCCATTTTTGCTTCCAAAACCAATACCCTGATATGCAATAAGAAATGAATCAGTTGGTGCACTAGCATCCTGCTCGTGAGTTGTGCTGTGAATATTTATATGTGCAAGGTGTGAGCATGTCAGGAGTATCCGTTATGGATGTATAGACTTGTTTGTTGTCAATGAAGTATACTTTTGTGATTGTTTTATGTACTGTTGCTCAGGAAATTGGCTCATAACCATATCCTTCACCAATTTAACCATAGCACCAATTTGTCATCTGGCAGTCATACATTGGCTGCCAGATGCAGTAGAACTGAGTGCAATCTCCAAGTAAATTAGAAAGCATGTTGTTATTTGTTGTTGTTCATAGGTTTATTTCTACTTATTTTAGGGCTGCATAACCAATGCAGTTGATGCACCCAAACCCTAATAACTAACTAACTACTTATTTTAGGAGAGTAAGTGTTAGAAACTATTTTGTTCAAATCAAATAGTTTCTATTCACATCAAAACTGAGTGAATATATTTGGTTATTGCTTCTAATGGACAAGTTTCACACAATGGGTTTTTGGTTGCAAGAATATGGTAATAATACTTTGTAGACAAAACTGAAATACTTTTCTCACAGAAGAAGCATTTACAGCATAATTTAATAATTTTACTGATCAGTTGCCATTGATTTAAAAACCTTGTAGCAATGACATCACATGTGTGGTGTCTCATAGCGGCCAAGCCTGAAACGCATAGGGAACTATATGCTGGATTGTTTCATGCCAAGTTTTTCAACCAACTCATGTCATGGATACCAAGGCAAGGGCTTGCGATACTGAAATGTTGCCAATTTTTATGAAAATATGAAGCTTGGAAAGGAGGTAGTCTGTCATGGTGGCAATAAAGCAACTAACATTTATATTTCAAATCCAGCACAATGTGGTGCATGCAAACAGCAAAAGTTTGTACTGTGTTTATGGGTAAAATGAGTAAAATAATGGAAAACACAATAACATAAATTATGTGTGGCTTAACTGAACAGACACCATGGCTCCCTCCCCCCCCCAGCAAAACAGAAGCTGTATATGCCTAGTTCCATAATTGGCATTCCATAGTGGGGTAAACTTCAAGTTGCATCCCAATGCGACAATTGCTTGAGTTTTGTGCACTTTTTCAATTTTTCATAGGTTATGCTAGGTTAGGCTATGCTACACTTTTTGTATTATTTTTCTGCTATATTACCCATCTCCAAGCCCACTTTTGGTGTTATTTTGCAGCCAACTGAAAAGTATGCATTTCCGGAGAAAATAAGTGGCCACATCATGTTGACCAAATTCATGAGTATTGTGCTGAAAAAAGAAATTCCAATAATTCCGTCGGGTACAATTTTTGGGTTGGTTTCGGACCCTACTCGTCGAGCACCTTCCGATGACACCACTTTCGCTTTTGTGCAATGCTTAGTGTGTAAATTAGGGTGGTGATATAAAGAACCCCTGCCCAAGATGGGGTGTGATGATCTGACCAGAAAGATGAGAAGAGGAGAAAGAAGGGGTGGGTTAATAGCATAGCTAATCCATCGCAAGCCATATAATCAACTATCATAATCACATGCTTATCTCCTCCCAGTATTCCTACAGACCATTCCATTCGATAGAGGATGCCCTGGTCGACACTGTCGAGTGGATCACACGTGGTGTCGACCCTGGTCACATCTTCGGACATCTCCATCGACCTGAGCAAAGCATTCAGCAGTGTCGACCATGGTGTCCTCATGCAAAAGCTGCAGTGGTATGGAGTCGACACAAGGTGGTTACATAGCTACCTCTGACCAGCAGCAAGTGGTAAGGGCGGGGGGGGGGGGTCTTTATCCCTTCCTGCAATCCCATGGTGTTCCTCAGGGGTCCCTGACCGGTCCCTTGCTCTTTAGCATCTTCGCAAATGACTCGCCAGCATACCTTCCATATGTACGTCGAGCATCATATTCCGTTGGTACCCAGCTGCTAGACTGTACATCCTGATGATTTAACCATTATTAAACCCCAGCAGAACAGCATTCTTGTTATTCAGTCCTACTTCACATCCAACTCCCTGAAGATGAACCCCACTAAGGCTACCCTACTCCCTGTCAGCATGGTCTAATCCCTCAAGAAAGCCATATCCAATCAACTGCGACGGTGGTTGAGGCGCTGGAGCCACTGCCTTTCTGCCTCAGCATGTCATGCAGGCTCTTTCCCTGCATTAGCTTTTTGTTGGCTTTGGCCAATTTTAACTGCATCCAAAGCAGCGACATACATAGGCAGTGTATGTCTCCCTTGAACACAGGTGGTCATTTGTGCTGCTCCAACCTTTGTATAGCTTTGGAGAATTTTAACTGCATATGAAACAAAGTGTTGTGCATATTAACATTTAATTCATACACAAAATATTGCAGTAAATTAACCATGCCTGTTGGCTGCAGTGCCTAGCTCCTTTGTAGCCATATAAGAATATGAATGCGTTGGAACTGACACAGCAAGTTTGTACCCAAACATGTCGCTTCACGTGCTCGCCTTTATAGCCTGCGGGTGGGATAGTCAGTTGGCAACTGACCCACAAAAACCGGGAACGCGGCACCGGGGTGGCCGTGTCGGGGCATTGACGGCATGTAAAACTCCCGGTCAAAATGTTGTTGAAGTGGCATTTGTATGTCCAGTGGTGGGGTTACAGTTCATGCAAAAAGCTATGCTTATCAGAGGACCCTAGTAGGAATTCAGACGAAATGTGTATTTTTAAAAAATTTGTATTGACTTTGAATCAATAAGAGTACCTACTCCTAATGCTCATGCAGTAAAAAAAAATCCTATATGTAAGATGTGTTTACTGCTTGCTCTCAAACTCACTTTCTAAACCTCTTGTAAAAAAACTCTTGTTTATGTGATTGGAAAAGGCTACTATTCTGGGAGATTTTAACTGACCAATGGTACACTTGGCAGGTGATGTGGCTGGTAATCTGGTTACTCCTTCCAAAGACAGATCTTTTGTTGATGGCTTCCATTGACCTGCTTTAATGGGTGCATCAGTCTACCTTTGCAGGTTCAGGAAATAACCGACTAAATTATAACATTTCAAGCAGATTCGAATGGGCTGGTGGTGAATATTTCCACCTCGTCTGCCTTAAGACAGTAAGACAGTATCTGTGCTGTCTGTACATATATTTGTGTTAAAGCCGGTGCTAGGAATGTGGCAGTCCTCACCGGACCTCGCGACGGGAGGAAGTAACGCTCTGCCGATTGAGGATTGGCCATACATTCGCGACACAGCTATATACTGACCGGTGATGACCAACCTTTATGCCCACGCTGTTCGGCACCGCTTACCGTATATCATGTTTTAGTAGATTGTGTACTGCTGGACCCTCTCCGACGCCAGATTTTAGGACGGGTAAACATTGACACTTTACGAATGCTACTAAACAATGACTCTGGGGTTGTATCGTCTGGAGACATTTTTACTTCCCTTCAACAAGCCCGTTTTGATGTTGTATATCCTCGCCCCTGAAGACTATTAACTACTAACTACTATAGGAGCATAGTATATTAGCTATCAACACAGTTATGGGCGCAAAATGACCTTTGCAGTCGACGCGCCCCTAAACACCAATCCACCACTACATATATTTGTGTTTGTGCATATGTCTGTACATGTGTTTGTGTCTGTGTGTATGCCTGTTTGTGTGTATGTCTGTGGGTGAGTGCGCTCTCTTGCCTGTCCTCAGTTTAGATTACGGTTATAATGGTGAAACCCACCTCTCGACGTTCATCTGATCGTCGCAGCCTAATGTTGTGCCCGACTAATTTACATTTGTAAATCAGGACTGGAAAATTCCATCGACATGTTCGTGGTGTCTTCAGTGGCGATGTATGCTGCCTCAAGCAGTCGACGTTGTTCAGTGAGGTAGTCATTGCAATTCCACTGCATTCTTCCATTTGGGCTGGGTCCATCCCTATCATCAACTATCATCCCTATATCAACATGCACAACCACAACACTAGAGGTCTGGTGTTGTCTTAAATCCTGTAGTAATCCTGTAATAAATAAAAGGACCTTTGTTGTGGTTAAGACCATTGGCACCATCTAACATTTTTATGGGCGCTGTATGACCAACGCAGTCGATGCACCCATAAGCCAAAATAACCAACCAACCAACCAACCAACCAACCTTTATTGTGGCGATCATAGCTTTATGCTTTCATCATGCGTCCTGTGGTGGTTGAGAGGCCTCATGTGACAGTCATGGAACCTGTCAATCTCACTCTATTAACGTTGCACGTTTGACCAAAAGCGCGGGTGTAATGCAGGATTTCTTGGCATCTCGTCACAATATAACACAATGCCAGGTACACATGACAGTGCACAACACGGTGGCAAACAAGGTGCCATGTACCACGGCAAAACCGTTGGCTGGCCGGTGACGGTGACGGTCCTCATCAGCCGTTCTCCGGGAAGCATGGCGGCCCCTGTAACGGCCAGAATCCCAGTGATAAAATATTCGTGAAATAGGGTGGAATATACCACTTTCTGAACACTGAATCGACATCCTTCCAACGAAGTACGGACATCGTGCTTCGTCATTTCTTTATGAAGCCTTCATATCTAATTTCTAACAGTAGCTTGTTGATACGCATCACGTTTATACATACCATTGCGGATTGCAATGCATGAACATCTCTTAGCCAATTTCATGTAAGTGGATTACCAAGGATGTGGTCTGTTATACAGTATCAGTTGATAGGAATAGGTTTTTGCATCGTTATCGATAAAATAGATATCCCTAAATTAGGCGTCTCAAAACAAATGGAAAAGGTGCACATATGAGTAAGCCATTGGATCAAAATAGTATTTGAAGACAAGTTATGCTATGAGACATCGTTTCCACGGTGAATTTCGACATCCTACTGTTATTGTTTCGATATATCACGCACGCCTAAGGGAAAACAATTATTTGAGCACTGCAGAATCCCGTCATCCCTGTGGCAGTGATACATTATTCATGAAATAGAGTGGAATATACCACTCTCTGAACATTAAATTGACATCCTCTGAACGGAGTATCGACATCCTGCTTCATGATGAGTCATCATGAAGTCTTCATATCTAATTTCTACCAATATATTGTTGGTAAGTATTCAGTTGATACTCACCATTGCTGATTGTGACACACTAAGAACTCTTACCACAATCCCAAGCAAAATAATTGGCTGTGATATGGTCTGTTATACAATATCAGTTGATCAGGATAGGTATTTTGCATCGTTATCGCTTAAATATCTACCCCTAAATTAGCTATCTCAAAGCAAAGGAAAAAGTTGGATCTGTTGCGTCTGTTGGATCAGAATTGTATTTGAAGAACTTATAATTTATGTTAAATGACATCGTTTCCATGTCGAATTTTGACATCCTACTGTACTCGTTTCGACATCTCACACCTAACGAAAAATCATTATTTTAACATTGCCCTGTAGTAACGGCTGGGACCCCGCCCTTAGAGACTCCTTTGTTTGAGTACGAAATATTGCACTTACTTCGTGCACTCTTGGTACAAAAAATATTTTTAGGTAACCGAATTTCCATACACTACATAGTGTCGCACCTTTCCTACTTACCTAGAAGAAAATCGCACGCCATCCGGCGTATCGGTGCTGGTTTTCGTTGCCCTGAAACCGCGTCCGGCAAACAGGGCACCGGGCGCCCATCAGCCACAGCTGATTTCTGCATCCGGCGCAGACCAGGTGGCCGCACCGAAGTGCTCCCAGCTGGGGGTGTCCAAACATACTGAGCACCTCGGTCCGATCGCCTGCGGTGACAGAAGAATATCAGAACATGTTTGTCACAAGCGCGACTTTGGTTCACGAGCAAGGTTGGAAAAGCAGCCTTATTCTGGATGTCACATTATCTTCTCCAGAAAAGCTATCATCTCCAGAGACTATTATAGATCCACATGTCTTCGTAAGATCTCCAGCCTTGTGTGGTACAACTCGAATTATCCATCCTGCACTGAACACAATGCAATTGGAAACGTGTGTAGCTGCATTCAAATTAATCTTCATCAATTGTACCAAATATATGAGAAAGATTGCATGCATACATACCACAATCGGTGAAGCATAAATGCATAGGATTTGACTATCCATTATCAAAGCTGAACCTAGACAACTCTCACCCCCATCTCGAACAACAAAGCAGGGTGCAGAACATAGAAGCTGCATCGTTTTAAGCAGAGCAGCTGCATTGCTTCATCTCATTCAGAGGCTTCC
The DNA here is from genome assembly GCA_034440615.1 of Ashinkailepas kermadecensis. NCBI lineage: Eukaryota > Metazoa > Arthropoda > Thecostraca > Neolepadidae > Ashinkailepas > Ashinkailepas kermadecensis. The sequence continues at coordinate 250,774 of JAOTOM010004269.1, forward strand.
ATATGAAGAAGCGAAGGCTACCAAACTATCCCTTGTGCACTGCCGGCTTCAGAAAAAAAAACTTTCGTTTGGGCTACAGAGGGCTGGTTTGGATGGCTAGGAAATGTATTTTCTATCAGTCTCTCTAGCAGAGATTTATAGAATATCAGCTATAGCTACAATTAGAATGAAAACTTCGGTTGTCTTGTGAAACACCAAACAAAATGGAACAGGTAATAACAAGCAAGTATTTGTGTTCAATCACATTAAAACAAAAAATGATATTTCGCATGGTATTAACCGCCGAAATGTTGGCCAAATGTTGTGCGTTTTCATCCAGAACATTTTTGTAACCATGCATTGAGTTTTGCAATGAAATAATATTTTTCCATTGAAGTGTTCTGTGTGCTTTATCTACAGCCATTTTAAACCATTCATCTGTGTCTAAATTTTGAAGATTATACCCTAGTGTAACAGTATCTCGGGTGCTTCCAGGGTGAAATTCAATGGGCAGAGATATTGTCAGGTTGAGATACATGTCAAATGTGGGAAGTCCTTAAAGATAAACTGTTTCAAGGTCAGAATGTGTTAATTCCCAAAAGACAACTCAGAATGGGTGGAGCTGGATGCCCCTCATGGCTGACACAACAGGGCATGGGTGGAATTGGAGAGATAGGTAATTTGGTGGATGAAGTGGGATTGGAATAGGCGAATCAAACCTCACACATGCATGACTCACACATGGGTTGCTTGGGGGCGGGGATGGCCGAGTGGTTAAAGTGTTGAGCTCCAAAGGTCCCGCGTTTAACATTCTCACTCGGGACATTTCCCAATCCCGCGGCCTACCGGCGAAACAGTGTGGGCGGCGCAATCAGTCGTGATCGTGCAAAAAGTGCATCGAGAACCACCCAATAACGAACAAACATTGGTTGCTTGATATCACTTGCTATGAGAGATTAGGTGAACTGTACTGCCGTGCAAAGACAAAACCCCATACGTCAGTTTCTTAGCGAATTTTTAAATGTTCAGCAGGAACGTTTTTGTCATTTGTGCCATAGCTTTGCTTTTGGGTAAATATCTTCACAAAAGAAGATACCATTATAATCTTCAAGATTGGACATAATTGTTGACCTACATTACATGTTCAAAATGTCTTTACATTTTGAGTTATTTCAAAAACGGTTTTTGTCACCCGGTTCGAAAGCCAATATTCACCAGTGATGCAAATGCAAAATCCCATACGTCGTAAAAGCGGTTCAAAATCCCACACTTTCATTGCCATGCTCGTGAACTTCCAGGCAAAGCCCATTACGTTGGTAGTGGTCTGTCAAAATCCCATACGTTGTTTGAAAGTAAGTAAATGTATTAATGCCGCACGTAGTGGTTCTTCTCACGAGTCCAGTCTGTATATTTCCATGGCCCTATGCAAAGGCTTACAGATGCTGCTACGCTGTTTGCTACGGCATAAGTTGATTCCTTGCAAGGAGCGATATACAAATCATTTCCATTTTCTATTTAAATATGCATTGATTTTAAACTCTTGAATACAAAACAAGTTCATCGCTAGACTTCGCTATCAACCAACATTTAAATTGCAGTTCTTGTCCTTGATTCCAGCTTGCACTGAACAACCGGCCGCATAGGAAGGCACCAGCTTTAATTGGGATGTTTGTGTATTTGCAAACTGTTCACATATCACAGTCCGTCCAAATCTTTATGCGAAACTGAATACCAACGGCGGCGAATAATGAAGGTGAAAATACACATTGCACAATAATGGCATTAAGTTGCTGAAGTGCAAAATCCTCCCAAAGGGCAATATGCTTCGCTTGGGAGAGCAACATCAACATGCTATGTGTAATTTAAGGCAGCTGTTCACGTACATGGGGAAAACGTATGTGAAAGACTTTGAACAAAAATGAATTACTTTATATCACGCCTGTGGAAACTTTGCCAGTATCATTAGGTCGCATGCCACTAATCGGTATACTATATCACGAAGATGGGTATATTTTGGAGCTCACAGAAGTGAATCACGCCAATGCGTCTACTCGTTCAGCACCTGCCAGACTACTTGTGCTTTCCGCCTCTTTTCTTCTCCGACGCACCTGCACGTGGTCTTTTCCTTGTATGCTCCCTCGCAAGGTTGGCACCGTGCCTCCTCCAGTACCTCCAGCCACAAACGTCCGTTTGTGCGGTTGCATGTGGGGCACGAGCTTCGTGCAGATTCCCATAAGGCGTTCGGTGTCGATCGTGCTGCACGTCTTGTCACGCGCTTGCGGTTGAGCCGTGACATCACACGTAGTGGTCTAGGGGTAAGATGCTCGTCTCACAATCGAAAGGTTGTGGGTTCGAGTCTCACCTGTCGCTACTCTTCGCCCGCCACCAATCGGCATGAGAGATTGGCGACGCTACATGACTCAATGGTCGACGTGTCGTAAAAACCCAATAACCAACCAACCAACACGTCGACTTCAGCAGACTGTAAGCCACCCACCTCGTTTCTGTCAGGGATTGCTTGGTTAGCAGCTCTTCGAGCTTCGGATCACTTTTACCTCTTTAAATGACGCCAGGTACGGTCGCGGGCCCCAACGCTTTCAGGGCGTGCCGACTGATACCGTCCTCGGTGTCGACCATATTGTCACCTGGCTGCATCAGCACCGCTTTTATCTCCTGCCGCTGCTGCAGCGTCCTGGTAATCTCGGAAGTCTTCCACCAGGCCGGTCCATTGGTGCTGCACGGCCTCTTCAGTCGATGCGCCCCTAAACCCAAATGACCAACCAACCACCAATGGTCCGGTTGAGATTCTTCGATATTACCTCATGGACGGCATCTGCCGACATCGATGTATGGCTGGTTTCGAAACCTCAGCTTGATTGGACAGTCTTGGTCACGGGCTGTGAACTGCCTTCAGCAAGGTCGTCATTAAAGTTTATGACCTATTTTGTGCCGCGCAATTGTCCAACCCAACGACTACACATTCTTGACATCACGGCACACTGTCGTGAGGAGACAGGACGCTGTTGAAACTTCCTCGTAGGCATGCCCCACGATACCGTCGCCACAGAACGCCGGTGCCGTATTTGGGTGCGATGCGGCCTGTGCGCTACTCTCCTGCGTCGTTCTGACGGCATCAGGGATACAAACGTTTCATTGAAACACGTCATGCGGCGCGTAGCAAGTGCCATCTTCTGTGGAAGCTGTGGTATCATGTAGACTTTCATCATATCGGCAGATATGTACACGGTACCAGGCTCCTACTCCTTATTCGCATCGGATCTATACGCATCTCTGGCGACTTGTGCTTCTTTTAGGTGTTCGCTGTGCGC